>JAHBCN010006199.1:17500-50283 GCA_019359885.1 Listronotus oregonensis | reverse complement strand
CCACAGATTTATATAAAAAAGGATAGTGATACATGTGTCGTGTCGTTCCGACTTAAATTAAGGTTTTTACAAGTGTTTTTTGGTTTTTAAATTTTGGTGTTTGGTGTAAAAAGTTTTTTTTTTTTAATACAGTTTTATAAATAATAGGAAAACCCCCGGGTTTGGGGAAAAATTTAATATAAAAAAACAGATATTTTCATTTATCATTAAAATAAAACCTTTATGGTAAACACCCAAACAATAGTTAAACAGATAAACAGTTTTTTTTGTCCTTTTTTGGGGATGCCGTTTTTTTTTAAATTTTTTTTTAAAAACCCCTTTTAAAAAAGGGGAAGTAGTACGTTATTGCTATTATTAATTTTTTTAATTTTTTTTTTGTTTTGTTTGAATTAACGTTTTCCTATGCACCCCCCCCTTTAACCTGTTTTTTTCCCCCTAATCTTATCCTGGACCCCTTTATCCCTTTTTTTTTTGTTATTTTTTTTTAAAACCCCTTTGATAGGCCCCAAGGCGAGAAGTGTGCCCCCCGTGTTATTCCTTAATACTTTTATTATTATTTTTTTTTAAAAACTTATAGTCACCCCCATACTTTTAAATTTTTAGAAAGGGTTTTTTTCAAACCCAGAAGGGGTCGTTGAAGCCCATAAACATGTCCACAAGTTTTAAATGTTGAAAAAAAACCCAAAATAATTATTTTGGGCCCGTCTGAAAGAATCTTTTCCATAAGAGCTGCATCAAAAGGAAACCTTTACAATCATTCAGGACAACCTGATTTGGTGCCCCGACGACTGTGATCTTCGGCAGCAACATGCGAGGGGGGAATACGATGGACGATTTAAAAAAAAATTATTCGAGATATGAAACAAGAACTTAAAGAAAAAATGGCGTTCAAAAAAAAGATTAAAAGAGAAGTTCAGAAAAAAATACCAAAAAAATTCTCTGAAATTGAGGATAGATACCTACAAAAAATCAGCGGATCACGAACGTACAATTGAGATGCTAAACCCCAAAAATCAAAACTTTAAGGACACAAAAACCCGGGGGACAACTCAATGCTGATGTTGCTGATTCGGGAAACCCGACTTACCCAGTGAAGTACACAAATCGAGAAACACAAACTCAAATGATGGATTTAGTTTTAAATTTTTACTCCGTAACAAAATTTAAAACAAAAAAAAAAGGGGGAATCTAGATTTATCGATGATATAAAAAAATTTAAAAAAAAAAAAAGCACGATTTGGAAAAAAAAAATTTAGGAACTTAGTAAGTTTAACCAAAGTAAAAAGTATCTATTGAGACTTTTTTAACAAGAAAATATTTCTTACGCAACTGACATTAAAAAACTAAAACAAACCATAGACAGTTTTAAAAACGCACACTAGCAAACAGATGCATCCCACAAAAATGACTGCCAAAATGTTACCGGAAAAAAAAAACAGCTGCTTATTATGGGGGGACAAAATGTAAAAGTACCTGGCAATCTTTAAAGATATGATTGGAGATACTTTCGACATAAATTTCAGGTTAATAAGAATCCCTTTTAACGAAATATGGATAATTGTCAACTTTAACAGAGAACTGACCAAAGATGACTTTGTGATTATTTTCCGAGACTACAATGCAATTAAGGAAAATCAATAACAAAAGAAGAGATTCAGAAATTAATTTCTGTTACAAAAAAACCAATTTAGTTATTGTTGGATGCAGTTATCATTTGAATCACCTGTTTTGAACAACTCTATCCATCTTCAAAATTCTGTAGCTAAAAATTATTTACAAGAAAGGAATATTGCCTTTGTTCCTCTTTTATCAGCAAACAAGAATGGCTCTATTGATTACAACAATAAAAAAGAGTTGATAATGTATTTAATAAAAAACCATATCATACCAAATTTTGAGCCAAAAATTTTTTACACAATCGCAGACAGAAACCTCACAATTGAAGAATACAACATCATTCTTAACTTACTACCAGAATGTTGGAGGACTTCGCACTAAAACGATCGAGTTAAACAATGCCGTAAAAGCAGCAAATTATGACTGGATATCCTTAAGCGAGACCTGGCTAACCGAATGTATCAACAGCACAGAAATGTTTGATTCAAACTATACCGATTTAGATCAGATAGAAAGTATGATGTTCTAAACTGTAAAAGAGGAGGTGGCACATTGATCGCTATTAGGTCTGATTTGGGTGATGCTACCTTACTTTCTGGTTCTGACGATAGTAGTTTTGAGGATCTATGGGTATTATTAAGGATCAACGAACTATCAGTCATAATTGGATGTGTTTATTTCCCTCCAAATTCAAGCGTCGAATCTTACAAAAACTATCTTGAAAGACTGGAAATATTTCGTAAACGATATAGAAACGCTAAAATAGTAATTACAGGTGATTTTAACTTGACAACCATCAGATGGGTAAGTGAAGAGGGTGCTCTAGTTCCTAGCAGTTTATCTTCGCTTGTGGCAGAAACACTGATAAGTGGAATGTTCTGTAACGAACTGCAACAAATGAATCATATCCCGAATGAGTTTGGTAAATATTTGGATCTTATCTTTGGTGACGAAGTTGAAATGTCTGTGGAAGAGGCCTTGATACCTCTTAGTAATGTTGTGCAGCATCACATCCCATTGGAAATGAAGTTCTCATTATCAACGTTTCCTGTTTTAAACACTGACGATGTACAATCTTATAATTTTGACAAGGCAGACTACTGTGGTTTAAATGATTATTTAATTGGTATTGACTGGAAATGGTTGAATAATACGTGTGATGTTGACTATGCGGTGGAATTATTTTACAGTATTTTATTTGAAGGGATTGAAAGATATGTTCCAAAACAACGGCGCAAACGAAACAGATACCCAAAATGGTATACTAATGAAACTATTAAGGTAATTAAACAGAAAAACAAGGCATATCAAAAATACAAATCTTCCCAACAACAGTCTGCTTATGTAAAGTTATTCCAAACTAAGAAAAGAATCTAAACAATTAATAGATCTAAGTTATTTACTGTACATCTCAAACACCGAGCAAATGGTTCCAAGTAATATAAAATATTTTTGGTCTTTTGTCAATTCTTTAAGAAAAGATCAAAATGGTATCCCCCAGGTCTATGATTTTAAATGATAAAATTAAGAATACACCACAAAGCATTGCAGATGGCCTTGCGAGTTTTCGAAAGTTGCTATACTGAACAACTCAATCAGAATTCAGAATGTCTGCCTATACCAACCAAGAGCATCTCGTCCACTCCCTTGCTTACTACAAGTGAAATTAGTAAGAGACTAAGCCTTTTGGACACAAATAAAAGTACAGGTGCAGATGGTATTCCTGCACTTTGTCTTAAGAGGTGCTCTAACTCCTTGCAGGTCCATTGGGCCTTATTTACCAGCTATCTTTTAGGAATGGTTCTTTTCCAACTATATGGAAGAAATCCTGGCTTATTCAATTCATAAATCTGGTTCAAAAGGACATTAAAAATTACCGAGGAATATCCTTGCTGCCTATTATGTCCAAAGTATTTGAATCAATAATCACCGACGATCTATTTGAAACCTTTAAACATCAAATTTCACCTGAGCAGCATGGATTTTTTAAGGGGAAAATCGACTGCTACTAATTTGGGCTTTTTCCATGATTATTTGTTTAATAGTGTTGAGGATGGATTACAGGTTGATGTCATCTACACCGACCTATCTAAAGCATTTGATCGGGTTAATCATGGACTTCTTTGGAAAGACTTTTTCAGATGGGCATGGCTCCTGATTATATCAAGTGGATAAGTTCGTACCTCTCGAATCGGACTCAAGTTGTGAAGGTCGGAAGTATAGTGTCTCGTGAAATTAAATTGACTTCAGGTGTGCCACAAGGTCCCCTTAGGCCCAATTTTATTTTGTTTTTATAAATGATGTAGTTTCTGTCTTTAAATACTGTAAATGTCTACTCTATGCTGACGACTTAAAACTGTTTTGTACTGTGAAATCTTTGGAGGATTGTATTAAAATTCAACAAGACTTAATGAATCTAGTCAAATGGTGTGACTCTAGTCGTTTACAACTAAATGTCGATAAATGTAAAGTTCTGCGTTTTTATAAATGTAAAAGTCCTGTGATAAATATATACTCAATTAAAAATGTAATCGTAGAATCTGTAAATAATTTTAATGATTTAGGAGTAATTTTTAGCCATGACTTAAGTTTTAGTAAGCATATTGATAGCATTTCTCTGAAAGCTTCAAGAATGTTGGGATTTTTAAGACGAGTCTGTTCAAACATCTACGATATTAGAGCCATTAAGTCTGTGTATAACTGTATTGTTCGTAGCATTTTAGAATATAATAGCGTTGTATGGTGTCCTTGTTATCAATACCAAATAGAACAATTAGAGAGAGTTCAAAATAGGTTTACTAAGTTTTTATTATACAAATTGAGATTCCCATATAAAAATGTGCCCTATTCTGTACGGATTCAATTAGCCGGTCTTGAAAGTCTTAAAAAACGTAAAGTGCACAAGCTGTGTTTTTGTATAAAATAGTAAATGGCATAATAAATTCTAGTGAGTTACTGGGCTTAATATGTTTTCGGATACCTCAGAGAACCACTAGGTCAGTTCAAAATTTTTACAATGGGTATCATAGAACAAATTATGGACATCAATCGTTTGTAAACCGAATAATGAAAAACTACGATAAAAACTTTCAGGCTATTGATTTGTTTACATGTGGTTTAGAGACATTTAGAACTAGAGTTAGAAATAGCTAGTATAAATTCTGTATTTTGTTTTGTATTTTTCATTCTATTATTCTATGTTAACATTGGCCTAGACTAATATTTTCATTTTTGTACTATTTGGAGTTTGTTACTCTGTAAGTATGTATTTATAAATAAAATAAAATAAAGGTGCAATTACAGGGGTCACCTCAAAAGTTTAACTCGGAAACAAACGATGTTGAGCTAGAAAACCATGATGATTTGGTCTTTAAACCAAAGCAGTATTTAATTAGAACACCACCAAAACAGCTGGATAAGTCAGTACAACAAAAGACCCAGTTAGAATCTGAAAAGAAGACCGTTGCAAAGCGCCCTACATCTGAGTCTAGCCCAGGCCAGTTAGATCGCCAGAAAATACCTAGGAATGTGGAAAAGTTGGAGGACGAAGTCCTCGCATGTCTTGCTGAACAAAGAATTTGAATTGATAATCTTGAAGACGAGGAAGAAAATAGGTATTCAGTAGCCGTGATGCTGGAGTCAACAATGAATGCACTGGAAACTATTAATGAATATTCAGAAAGTGATTATGTACCCAAAGAAGATGGAAAAACCATAAGACGTTCTACATTTGTGATTCACAAAATGTTAACTTTACTAACAAAAAAGATAGCATAAGTACAAATTGAAAATACTAGTCTTAAGCATTCAAAAAATAGACAGGAAAGTAATATTACTAATGAAACCGCGAAAATGCCAAGTCAGAAATCATATAGTGAAATAGCGCCAAAGACAAAGGAAGTTGTGGAACATAACAACGCGGAGTGGAAAACTCCACCTCAGCCACAAAAACATGAGAGCATTGTCAGATTAGCAAATCAAAATGATTCTAAAAAAGGTTTTGCAGGAAATAAAAAAGCAGATTGGGAAGGAGCAAGGAACGGAAAAATTTAAAAGGGTGGTGCACTTAAATAGCGGTGGAGTTTTACTGGAATGCCATAATGAGCAGCAACAACATAATTTGAAAAAATGTATGAATGGTAAAGAGGAATTTATAGTTAAAGATATACAAAACACTGACCCAATGCTAATGATTACTGGTATCATGAAAGGACTTACTTCAGAGGAATTTATTAGTGAATTATTATGGGAGAACTCAGAACTTAAGGAAACTTTTGGGAATGACGTTGCTAAAGACATGAAGGTCATCACAAGGAAAGTTTGTCGAAATCCCAGAAAAGAGAACTGGGTATTACAAATGAAACCGGAAGTATTTAAATGGTTTATTAAAAGGGAGAAAATTGGATTTGACCTAACGACTGTATATTGCCAGGAATAAAACAATGTAGCAATGTGTTTTAAATGTTGTAATTTTGGCTATGTGACTAAATATTGTAAAAACAATAATTGTTGTCATAAATGTGGGGAAGATCATGAAAGTCAACATTGTAAAGCTTTTACCTTAGACTGCCCAAACTGTAAAAGGTTGGTTTAGCTGTAAGAGCTCACTCAGCCCGTGACCAAAAATGCCCAGTTTTTATCAATAGACTAAATAGATACAGGCAACACATAAATTATTCAAGTGCTCAAAAACAGAATTTTTTAGTATAAGTTCAGCAATACAGGCACCACTTCCAGCTTGCGGATCTTCACAATGCAGACCTCCTAATGCACAAACAAATAGTACCCAAAAAGCTATAGAACTAAAGTTCCTTTATACAAACTTGGCCTCGCTGATGTCAGAATTTAATGAGTACAGTGATATTAATTTCCGAAACTTGGTTATCTTCTTCAATACCAGACAACTTAGTGAGTATCCCAGAATTTAACCTTTTTAGAAGTGATAGGGCTTCAGGAAGAGGAGGTGGGACCTGTATTTATGTAAAAAAAGATGTAGAAGGCATGTCAACCATAGTAAAAATGAATAACAGGATAAATCTAGACCTAATCGAATCAACATGGCTGGAGGTACAAGTAAAAGATTTACACCTAAATATTGCATGTATTTATCAACACTCAAATTTGAGAAGTGAACATGATGAACCACTATTGAATACAATAACACAGATCAGTTCAAACTTGGAAAATCTTTTTATTTTTGGTGACTTTAATTATCCTGGATTAAATTGGAAAAAACCCTCTTACTCAGAGAATAAATCTGCTGGAGATGTTTTCATGAACACATTCTTATCAACAAGCTTAATTCAACATATCCAACAACCTACTAGATTTCGCAACAATAACAGACCATGTACACTTGACCTGGTGTTTACCTCCGATGCTGACCTTGTTTCTGAAATATCTTTTGAGCCACCCATAGGCCTTAGTGACCACCTGGTTATCATAGCCACTTCCCAATTGTTCTGTAATACAACAGATTCAAAATCAATAGTGAAGAAAAATTTCAAAAACGCCAAATATGATGATATTAACCGGCACTTGAAAAATGTACTGTGGTCTTCTGCTGAAGTAAATTAATGTGTCGATTAACTTATTCCTGAATACAAAGCGAAAACTTCAAGAAGTAAACCGTGGATTAAAACCGAGCTTCACAAACAAATAAACAGGAAAAGAAAATGCTGGCATATATACAGTGCCTTCATTAATGTTTGTACACCACGTGACCACGCGATTTTGGTTTGTAAAAGTGGCTCCACTGCTTGGTTTCTTTCCTATTTACAATGTTGCCACGATGGAAAAAAGTTCATAAAGTTTTTGCCGACATTTATTTTTTTCTGTGACAATTTACCAGCTTCTAAACTCCGAACAAAGCAAAAAATGTTTAAATCATTATTACTGATTATAATAACCTCCTAAAATGTTAAAATTCCAAAAAATCGGAGTCAGTGCAGGTTAGTGGTCCAAAGAACACACCTTTTATGAGGAAAATATTAGTGTTGGCAACACATCAAGCTCTTTTTCGACAGTAGACTTGACTGACACTACTGACAGACCATTGTTGGCGTTAGCGGTATTTGGTTTTTGGATAGTTTTTTTGGAAAAGTTTTAGATTTTTTGAACAAATTATGTTTGAAAACGAACCTTACAAGCTGAAAACAGTTCTTTTCAGAATTACTTTTCATATTTCTAGTTTTAAAGGTAAGTTACATCTGTTTTTGTTATTGAGGTTACATAAATAAAACTGTTTTGTTTACTTTTAGAAAATGTTTAAAATGTGGACTGTGGAACAAGATACCACAGTTTATACCGTACAACGAATCAGTTATTTAACTCTCCACCTGTTTTGAAGCCATAGAATTCAACCAATAGGAACACTTTCCTCATATTCTGGGCATGCTCAACCTGCCAATTGATATGAGGACGATTTCTTTTATTTATAATAACCAATCCGGTCTAGTTTTGTCTTTTTCTGTTACGACAGTTTTACCAAAACAGAGAGAGATGAACAGATGCCGCACCTAACTGAATCAGAAAGTGAACGCACCAGTCAGGGCTGGTCTATCGGTTTTTTTATTTATTTTTGATCGTCAGGTCAGCTGGTGTATTAAATTGTTTGGAGGTTGGAAGCGTTTATTTTTCGGTGATTTCAAATGATTTGTTTAAGTGTGTTGGATTTTTTGACAATTAATTTGTGAAAAGGTGACTAGTATTTTCAGGTTTCATTGTTAAAAACCATGGTTGTGCGTTGTTTTGTCTGCAAAAGTTACAAGAAAGCCAATCCGGCTTTAGGATATTTTAGCTTTCCAAAAGATAAAACATTGTGAGTAGATTTTTACATAAAGTAGGATTAAAGTAGGTACCTATTGTATGATCCCAAAATAAAGGCAAACAATTTATAAAATCGCTACCCATATAATATCAACCACTAGGTTGTACCCGAGGTTGTACCTTAGTAATTTCAATTAAAAGTGTCGGGTCCGGTATAGTTTAGCTCCATTCGATTTGAAAAAATAAATTCCCAAAAGAAAAAATCCGAAAAAATGCATTTTTGCAGAGAAAAATGAAATTAAAAGTCGAAAAAATACTTTGTTTTTAGGTTAAGTAAAAGGCCAGAATTTGCGACGTTGTCGGATCAAAAAAAAATTGTTCGACGGCGCATTTATGATAAAGAAATTTTACAATTTAATAAGGAAAACCTAACGACAACTAACCAAAAACTAACCAAAACTAGGTAATAGTTTCAAAGTTGTTGTTGGTTAGTTCTGATTTGTTGTTTCTATAAAAAAAACTTCATTTCTGGTAAATGGGAAAAAAACAACCTTCAATATTAACAAATTATTAGAAAACATCTGGCAACATTGCTTTTCTAAGGAGGAAATCCTAAACAAAATGACATCGTATCATCTCTTTTTGTAGGTATTCTTTCTCACTTTTTTCGTGTTGGTCAGCCATATTACTTTAGTATATTTTATATGGGAAATAAAGAAATTATTTTATTTTGTGTTAATATGAGTGAAAAATTAATTTTTTCAGGCCCTATGTGTTTTATAATGGTGTAACAAATAACTGAAAAAAAAAATATATCAAAATATTGCTGTTTAAAAATGGAGCTAAAGTTCACCGAAACCAAAGGTGTCTTTGTTTACCAGAACAAGAATATTTTACAGTTAAAAATTTTTAAACAGAGATTTGCTTTTACCCAAAACAAAAAAATTACAAAAACTTAATATTCTTCAGCATTTATAGGCCTATTTATTATATTATAAGTGTAAGGTAATATAACCATACATTTAAATTCAAACAAGAATAGAGGGGCAAGGAAATAGATATGTCATATTTTTAAAGTTAAATTTTTTTTCGAAAACTAGATCCTGAATCAGTATTCAGTCTGTCAAAAACAGACGGTTGTTACCCTTGTAGTAATTTCTATCCAGTGGTTCTAGAAATGTAAAGGTATTTATTTTATTGTACTGAGGTAGTTATTTAAATAATTTAACTGCTTCCTTAAAACTTCGGGTTACTTTGAAACTCTTTAAGTTTATTTATTTATTTATTTATTTATTTATTTATTTATTTGTCAGTACATTACAGAATAAAATAATTCCAAATAGTACAACATAAACTAAAAAATAAACATACACTAATTAAAAAAAACACATATTTAAAATAAGTTAAAATATAAAAGTTAAATATATAAAATGTAAAAAACGCTCAAAAACAAAAAAAATCTACGAAATACAAACATTACACTTCCTATGTGCGTCTTTTTAATGTCTCTGTTGTAGTACAAAACAAATCTATGGCTGAGTAATTGTTATTGAAATTACTAATTAACCGATCAACAAACGCCGTCATACCATAATTTGTTCGGTGGGTATTTACAGAAAAGAGATGTCTAGATCTGGTGTGCCGACTTGGTACTCTAAAGTTTATTTTTCCTAATAGAACGGGACAGTTAATTATACCATTTACAATTTTATGCAAAAAAAGCAATAAGGCTCTCCTTCGCCTGCACTCCAGACTTGACATCCCTGCTAACAACAATCTTGTTTGGTGGCTTAAATTTTGACAGGGAAATCTGTACTTATAAAGTAAAAATTTTACAAATTTATTTTGGACGCGTTCCAACCTATTTACATAACAATTGTAAAATGGTGCCCAAATTACACTATTATATTCAAGAACGCTTCTGACTAAACTATTATAGAGTAATTGTATTACTTTTGTGTTGTTTATATGACTACAATTTCTCTTTAAAAATCCCAACATTCTAAACCCTCTCAACACAATACTATCCACATGTAAATTAAAATTTAATTCCCTGTCAAAGATAACACCTAAATCATTAAAATGGCTCACAGATTCCAGAGCAATATCATTTATGTGATATTGAAATATGAGAGGTGAACGGCTTTTATAAAATCTCATTGTTTTACATTTATTTACATTTAAAGTTAGAAAATTTGTGTTACACCACGCGACTAAACAATCTAATTCTTGTTGAACCAGTTGACAATCTGACGAAGAACGAACAACAGCATAAAACTTTAAATCATCGGCATACAACAAACACTGACAAAATTTAAAAACACTTATTACATCATTTATAAACAAAATAAATAAAATGGGACCCAAATGGGAACCCTGGGGAACACCGGAAGTCACAGATATGTCGCACGATGTGGCACCATGCAGCCTAACAGACTGCCTTCGTGATGACAGGTAAGAATGAATCCATTGCAAAAAGGCACCATCCACTCCAAGCCGCTTAAGCTTTAGCAATAGTAGTTCGTGGCAAACACTGTCAAATGCCTTTGATAAGTCGGTATATATGGTATCCACCTGAAAGCCGGCCTCAACGCTATTGATTAGGAAGTCCTGATACAACCCATGATTTGTGGAGGTAGATCTGCCCTGGAAGAAACCGTGCTGTTCAATTCCAATATGATGTCTAAATGTATTAAAAAGTATGTCTGTTAAAAATTTGTTTTCTCTATATCTTGTGTGTACGTAGTCCTAAGAATTATATTTTATGTCTTTAGTTTTTGATTTAGCTATTTACTGGATGGTGATTCTTCTATATGTGTGACAATAGGCTACTTTCACATTTTTAAATCTTATACTGTACTGTAATGTTCATTCTCGGCTTGCTTCGGTTTGCTCGGTATGAGTCAAAAAAATTAATTATTTTTCATTTTCTCGGCACGTGAAAGTTGCCTATTATTTAAATTTCGTATGACCAATAAAACTGTACTCGAATTTTTTTTTCTTGGTCACTTGACCACCCATATATATAATTTGCTAATGTGGATATATTTATATGTAGGTAGGTATATTATATATTTATTTGTCTGTCCACGTGATTCTGAAGTTATGGCTTGAGCTAAAATCATGAAATTTGGCACAGTGGTAGTCTTTAGCAGTGGCTAGAACCTAACGAAGCCCGTTTTTTGAATTTCCCCCCGGGACAAAAATAGGAGCAAAAAAGTGTTTTTTTACCATTAGCCGTACGGAAGGCATCTTACGGAGACAGAGGCTACTTAATATTGTCTCTCGCCTGGCGGAGACAGGCTTTTCATCTAGTATTATATATTTTTGTTAAATATACTTACACATCAAATTTTTAACATGATTTTCATTTATTGAAACGGCTACCTACAAGAATAATAAATCAAATATGTGTATTCGTCCTATGTTCTTCAACATCAACATTTATTTCTTTTAAGGTAGCCCAGCCTTTAATGGTTTTATTATGAGCGGCTGAACCAGTTTTTAAATAAAAATTTTCAAATACATCCTTTTATGCAACTACCAGCTATCAAATTATGTGTAAATAACTGATCATTCTCAATTACGTTTCCTAGGGTTGTTTTTTTACCAATTTCACTCAAGTTGCTGCATATCATTTAATTTACAAATTTGATTAAATTAATTCCAGTCCGACCCTGTCGAGCTCCGGCTTGCGATTTAATCACAACATTTTTGACACATGGAGCGCGTGCGCGAAATATGAGGAAAGAATGAAAAAGTCAAATCTGGCTTCATCCAAATTAACAGAGTTAAATAACTGATTCGTTGTACGTTATAAACTGTGAAGATACCTTTATAATAATGGCACATTTTAGAAGTGCAACTCGTAATGAGGATGGAACTTGGTCATATTCTCTCCAAAGTTGCATGGACCTGTTTAGAGAAAGGTTTCCTGAGAATCTTGTTGAGTACGAAACATTTGTCCATCACAGACATGTGCTAATCAATGGCTTTGAAAACAAGAATTGCATTTTTTAAGGGCAAGTCCACTGGAAGGCCTACCGTGCTTACAGAACCTGTTCTTGATATACATTCTCGAATGGAGCACATTCCTAAGAAATCAGTGGAGAAGTTGTCTACTCAGTCCGGTAAAGATACTATTTTAAATAAAAATTGAAATTAATGTTTACAGTGCCATATTTTGTTTTTTAGAAATGTTTTTGCCATAAAGCACTAACCAAAAACTTGGAAATGCATCAATATAAGGTCACAGTGTTGCAAGAATTCCTTTCACCAGATTTTAGAAAGAGGGTGCAGTTTTGTCAATGCTTTGATGAGATTCTTAACAATGAATGGTGTTTTGGCCGGACTTTCTTCTCTGATGAAGCGTGGTTTCATTTGCCCGGTTAAAATAATTTTCTGTACATTGTTTTATCTTAATTTCTTTTAGCATGTAATAATTCTCCTAATTTTTTTATTATGTAACTTAGGTAGTGTAATTTATTAATAATGTAAAAATAAATCTAAGTCATGTCCATCATTTTAAGTCAAGTAGTTTTATTTAAATAATATGAATAAACTGTGTAAACTAAGAGTTAATGTGACTTGAGTTTTCCTATTAAGTTTAAATTGACTAAAATCCAAAGGTATAATAAAATATATTAACGGATCTTCGCTAAACCCTACATAGTCAAGAGAACATGGCACCAAAACAGGCTTACGAGGGATTTTTTGTGCAGTAAGATGGATTCAAATGTGGTTTCTTGCATTCGAATTGTATAAACATATAGAAACTTTGTAAAACAAATTTAATTAATGGGAAATAAATAACTGCATTTTTGCATTAGAAAAATGCAGTTTCGAAATGCATCTTAAAGTTTGCAACTATAAAAAATTATAACTAGGTAAATAATGATGCAAATGGGCTCGAATTTGTTACTCGGGGGTTTTCGAGGTCGTTGAACACTCATATGATATTGACAAGGGCCTGGAGAGTACCTGGTGCGCGCTAAGGATGGTGTAAACGTCGTCTTCTAAAGTTTTACAACAAATCCTGCTAATGTCGGTCCAACTGTCGTAAAACTTCACTAGACCACGTTTACACTATCCTTAGCGCGCACCAGGTGCTCCATAGGCCCTTGCCAATCTCATAGTCAGCATGTAAGCGACCCTGAAAACTCCCGAGTAACAAATTCTCATTTTCATCATTTACCTAGTTATACATTTTTTTATAATTGCAAACCTTAAAATGTAATTTAAAAATGATTTTTTAACGCAGAAATGCAGGTTTTTATTTTCCAATAATTAAATTTGTTCACAAAGTTTGCAGACGTTGATACGAATCGGATGCAAAAACCGTATTGAATACGGCGTATTCAAATTCATCTTACTGCACAAAAAATCCCTCGTTTCCTTGACTAGAATTTTTTGTACTTAAATCTAGCAAATTAAATTATTGACAAACAAGAGACTCAAAACTAAATGCATACAGAAATTATCCAAAAAGGCCCTAATAACTTGGTTCAAATTACAATTACTTAAAAAAATGATAAATGGTAAATTTTATAACCTTAAAAAAATGTTTTTGACATTTAAAAATCGATTTTAAAATGCACGGCGCCAATGAGTATTTCTAGGGATATTTTATTAAATTTTGTGCAACCTCTGAATAGGCAACCCGCAACATTTTTGGTCACGTGGTGTACAGACATTAATGAAGACCCTGTACAAGAGATCCAATGGCAGTGATGATTATCAAATTTATAGAAACACCTGTAATACTACCTCATATCAAATCCGAAAGGCCAAAGAAAATTATAAACGTAATCTTATAGAAAGTAAAAGCACCAAACGATTTTACAAATATATCAAAAGCATATTAAGCTCGAAAGTCTCTACTCCCATACTTAGAAACAGGAACAACACCTTAACAGCAATCCCTACAGAAGTAGCAAATTTGTTTGCAGATTATCTATATTATTATATCTTACACCTCAAATTTACAACTCATTGCCCCTTAGTTTTAAAAGCTCAAGTGTACCTGTTTTTAGGTCTAAAATACGCAAACACGTGTCGGTGAATAGGTTATTGTTGTAGGCATCTATGTTTATTTTTTTTATTTATTTATTAAGACATTTATTGACACAATACGATAAACTATACTATGCCAATGGGCTATTGACCTAGGTCCTGCTGCCCAGTATTTTATATACATAATGTCGTTTAATTAATGTTATGGTAACAGTATGGAAATTCAAAAAAAAAAAAAAAAAACACATCATGCGTCACTGATTGTTCATTTCTTGTAAATGTTCTACAATTGTAGTAGTTGGAAATGTAAATGGTGGATTCTGTTGCTGGTAGTCAGTTCTTTGGATACATAATGGCTGGAGTAGGTCGATGTTGTGCTGCTTCGAGGCGAATTTCTTTGATAATTGTATTAGTCTGCTGGAAATTGGTTGGATCTGGGTAGTATTGTACAGTAGCTGGTTTGATGGATTATGTAAAGGGTTTCTGGGATGTCGTGCTTTTGTTATAATGCGAAGGGATGTAGTTTCAGCAACTTCAAGGTTTTTTAACGCTTTTTTTCTTATATTAAGAAACATATTCAAGGAGAGGTCTGCATATGGATTTGTATATTCGGCTGGCAGTTGTTTTGCTTATTCCTTGGTCCTTGTATGTCAAAGTTCTGAAATGTTTGGCCCTGGTTATTGTCTTCTTTTTAATAGTGGAAGTGTGTTGATTAAAGTTTAGTTTATTATCAATTATTAATCCTAGGTATTTCACTGACGCTTTTGGCTTCATTTCCAGATTGGCTATCTTGACTGTAGGGGAATTATCTTTAATATTGTGGTGAAAGATAATACACTGCGATTTTGCAGGGTTAGGATGTAATCTCCATCGGTAAAACCATGTTAGTGTTTTGTTCATTAAATATTACAGATTTTTAATAGTACGCGATAAGGATTTAGCATGTGCTATCAGTGCTGTATCATCAGCAAATTGTAGCATGTATGTGTGTAGATTAATCCCTTGATTTGTGCTGTATATATCATAGCAGTATATATTATATAATAATGGCGATAGTGGTGATCCTTGGGGGAGTCCTTGTTCTGGTGTGAAGCTATTTGAAAAGGAATTATTAATTCTGATTCGTATTTGTCGCTTTTCCAAAAACTCTTTAATGATAAAAATTAGTTTACGAGGACATTTTAGTTGGTGTAATTTATAAAGAAGACCCTTGTGCCACACACTATCGAAAGCTTTGTTGATATCTAGAAATATTGCTGCAGTATGGTGTTTGAGTAGTCGAGTGGTTTGGATATTAGAAGTCAGTATGGTTGCGGGATGTTGTGTTGAGCATTTTTCTTTGAAACCAAATTGGTATAGTGGAATTTTTTGATCAAGAGCTTTTTCTGTGTTAATCTTAATAAAGATTTCAAGATTTTTTCCTAGTACACACAGTAAAGTTATTGGACGGTAGTTTATAGGTTTTGTGTGGTCTGTGTTAGGTTTTGATAGTGTTATCATTATTCCTGTCTTCCATTCAATGGGAAAGTAAAGGTTGTTTAAGCAGTATTCGTACATTTTGGCAATATGCCTATGTTTTTGGAGGTTTAAATGGCGGATAAAGTTTTTAGTGATATTGTCATGTCCCGGAGAAGTGCTTTTGCCACGATTTATTATGTCCATGTAGTCTTCCTCTGTAATTTCATATCTAGCGTTTTCAATGTGAATGTTGGGCTGGTTAAAATACTCGAAATTATTTATGGTGTTGTAATTGTCTACATCATATTCAGGGTATGTTTTTTCTTTGAATGCTTCTCTAAAATGTTGTGCCATGACTTCAACCTTTTCTTTATCTTCTGAATATTCTATTCCATTCTGACTGATTGTTGGGATGCTTGCTCTGGTTTTGTATTTTGTTAGTTTTTTTATTTCTTGCCAGTAGTTACGTCCTTGTTGTTGCTCGATATTTTTGCAAGCATCCAGCCATGTTTGTGTTCTATACTGATGTATGAGGTTTTGAATATTTTTGTTGTAATCATTTATTTTTCTCTTATGTTCAGGTGTAGGATTACTTCTATATTCCCTATACATACGTCTTTTAGTTTTGATAAGCCTTATGATAAATGGTGGCAGAGTGTGGGAGTAGTATCGGATTTTTTGGGTTGGTGAATTTTCTAGTATGGTTTGGGTTAATTTTTGATTAAATTTGGTTATTTGTAAAGGGCTGTATCGTTTCTGTTCTGGCTCTTCTATAAACCTTGTCATGACCTCATTAACAGCTTCTATGTTGCATTTATTAAAATTCACTTTTATATGGTCTTTTGTTGGAGTCACGTTGGTGCTAAATGTAATTTCCATTGACAGGTGGTCTGATCCAATATCTGGGTGGACGTCAATATTTAGGATATTATTTTGAAGGTTTCTAGTGTATAAAAGTCCATCTGGAGTGGAGTCTGGGTTATTTGCCATTAAAAAAGTAGGTGGGATTGGGGCTTCTAAGAAAGTTGTATTATTTAAAAAGTTGTTTAATTGTCGTTTTTTTGCCGAGTTAAAATTAAAATCTCCTATAATCATTGCATACTTGTACTGTGTTGCCATAGTAAATATTGTTTCTTCAATACGAAAGGTTGGATGGACATAAATTAAAAATATATGTATTTTGTCGTCTTGGAATGGAAGAGTAAAGTGTGTCGCCTCGTTTAGTGGATTATTTATAGTTGGTCTGTTGGCTTTGCCCATTTTAAGGAAGGGTTCAACTAGAACTAGACTTCCTCCTCTTACATTGTTGTTAACAATATTACCATTAAACTGAATGGTATCCCAATTTTTGTATTTTACATTAGTAAAATTCGATGTTTTTGTTTCTATAAACAGAGCACAGTTAATTTTATGATTTTGCAGATGGTTTTCAATTGTGAGTTTTTTATTGGCATAGCTATTTACGTTGGTATATAAGATTTTTATGTCAGACATTGAATTGTGAGTTATTAGTACTTTCGATGGGTTGGGTGGGTGACTCAGCCTCTGGATTTTCCAAGTCGAACATCAAAATATATAGTCTATTTCCTGACCAAACTGCTGTAGTGTCAATTTTAAATTCTGTTATAAATCTGTCTCTTGGTTTTTTTATTAGTTCTTCCCTGTTTGTGTTGTTTTCTTTGTTTAGTTTGGAATATATGTGTTAACTATTGTGTCGTGGATTGTTGTTGGAGCATGAATTCTGCTTTTGTTTGTAAGTGAACTATCTATTTCATTGGATCTTTTATTTAAACTTTTTATCTTTGTATTAGGAATACCTTTAATTGGTTGTGTAGGTCTCCGTTTATGTTTATTTATTGTTCTAGTTTTGTGATATTTCTAGTTTTCTTATGACTTTTTTTAGTTAATAAGTTTTTTGGTGGTTATTAAAATACGCCTGGCGGTACTTTCCACCTTTGTATGTGACTCTGTCGATACAATAAGGATTATTTTATTTTATTATTTTGAGGGCACATATACGCCGGAACCCACAAATGGCTTTCCTATCTTAGAACCGTTAGACCAAGTTCAAAATTCACTAACATCCATAACCATCAACAAAGAAAAGATCATTACAGCAATAAACAACCTAAAGGCAGATTGTAGTCCGGGGTCTAACAACATACATCCTCTGTTTCTGAAAAATGTGTCTTCCATCGTTGATGTGTTACAAAAGCTTATGCAAACGTCTCTTAATGAGGGAAGAATTCCCCAAGAATGGAAAGAGTCCATAGTGATTCCTATTTATAAAAAAGGCGATAAATTCGAATCTAAGAATTATAGGCAAGTAAGTCTTACATCCATTTCATGCAAGTTAATGGCAAAACTAGGTGCTGATGAATTAACCACCTTTTTATTAAACAATGGCGTTTTAACTGACAACCAACATGGGTTTTTACGAGGTAGATCAACGGTGTCTAATCTGTTAAAATGTGTAAACGATTGGACAAAACTGCAAGATGAAAGCCAACCCGTTGACATTATTTATTTAGATTTTAGTTGAGCTTTCAACCAAGTACCTCACAAAAGGCTGCTTCAAAAATTGGAACATTTTGGTATAAGGGGAAATTTACTTAATTGGATCCAGGACTTTTCATCAGACAGAACATGTCGTGTCAGAATAAATGGCGAACTTGCCCGTCCATACAGAGTTACTAGCGGAGTGCCACAGGGTTCTGTTCTGGGACCAATCCTGTTCAATGTTTTTATTTGTGATCTTGCAAAAGGAATAACATCTCCTCTCTCCATGTATGCTGATTACTCCAAGTTGTATAATAACCGAATAACAAACTACAATGTACTAGTAAATGACCTAAAAACAATAGAAGAATGGTGTATTACATGATCTTTGCAACTCAATAAAGAAAAGTGTTCAGTATTGCATATAGGCTCTAACAATCCTTGTTTAGAGTACACTCTTGGGGAAGTCACCTTAAAAACAGTATCCACTCAAGAAGATTTAGGGATTCTGATCTCTAATGATCTTAAATGGGAGCTTCATATAGGAAAAATAGTTAAAAAAGCAAACACTATTTCATACATGGTACAGAGGGCATTTAAGAACATCTGGCCAGAATTTTTAGAAAGAATTTGTAAGACATATATACGCCCAATACTTGAATAAGGAGCCTCAGTATGGAACCCATATTTTGTTAAATATATACATGCCTTGGAACAAACCCAACGAAGAATCACCAAAATGTGTCCAATTATCCGTAATTTATCTTATGAGGAAAGAATACAAGTTTTAAACTTAACAACTTTGTCAGAGCGTCGAACTCGGGGTGACCTTATAGAGACCTTTAAAATATTGCATGGGCATTATTCTGTCAGCTTAAACTT
Organism: Listronotus oregonensis; assembly: GCA_019359885.1. Taxonomy (NCBI): domain Eukaryota; kingdom Metazoa; phylum Arthropoda; class Insecta; order Coleoptera; family Curculionidae; genus Listronotus; species Listronotus oregonensis. Next base: position 31,047 of record JAHBCN010006199.1, on the reverse strand, counting down.
CTGCCAGTTAAATAGGAACGACAGATTAAGAGGGCATACATACAAGTTAAAACAAGAGCGTTTTTATAAGCTCTGTCGTCAACACTTTCTATCAAATTGAATAGTCAGGAAGTGGAACAATTTACCGAACAGTTGTGTTTGTGCGAAGACAGTGAACGCATTTAAAAACATGTATGACAGTCTCAATTAGAATACAAGTTTGAACGGCTGTAGCCACCTAACTTAATCCACTAATAATAATAATAATAATCATTTAAAATTCTGTGATCACCAAGACATGCAAGGAGTTCGTCCTCCAACGTTTCCACATTCCTAGGTATTTTCTGACGATCTAACTGGCCCGGGCTAGACTCAGATCTAGGGCGCTTTGTAATTGTCTTTTTTTCAGGTTCTAACTTGGCCTTTTGTTGTATCAACTTATCTAGCTGTTTTGGTGGTGTTCTAATTAATGATTGCTTTGGTTTAAAAACAAAATTATCCTGGTTGTCTAGTTCAACATCATTTATTTCCGAATTAAACTTTTGAGAATATCCCTGTAGTTGCACTTTTAAATCTGAAGTTTTTATAGACTTCTGCTTTTTATCAAGATACGTCCTTATTTCGGTACTTTTTTTTGCGACCTCACAGCCGATAACGTTTGCAATTTCCTGCTTCGACATTGAGCCTAATGAAAAATGCCTTTTAATTGGTAGATTTCCTGAAGTTTTTTCAGGACCATCACTTTCACTCGCCATCTCCGTTCCTGACACGTCAACTTGTCTTTTTTTCAGGTTCTAACTTGGCCTTTTGTTGTATCAACTTATCTAGCTGTTTTGGTGGTGTTCTAATTAATGATTGCTTTGGTTTAAAAACAAAATTATCCTGGTTGTCTAGTTCAACATCATTTATTTCCGAATTAAACTTTTGAGATTATCCCTGTAGTTGCACTTTTAAATCTGAAGTTTTTATAGACTTCTGCTTTTTATCAAGATACGTCCTTATTTCGGTACTTTTTTTTGCGACCTCACAGCCGATAACGTTTGCAATTTCCTGCTTAGACATTGAGCCTAATGAAAAATGCCTTTTAATTGGTAGATTTCCTGAAGTTTTTTCAGGACCATCACTTTCACTCGCCGGAGATCCTGACACGTCAACTATACAAAAATTATTTAATTTCGCTAAGTTTATTCACCAAAAATGCACGATTTTACGGAGTAAACAAAATCTGCCGTACGTAGTTCACGACGTGACGAACTATATTTGGGGGTAACTTTGAGTGCAGTAGCTGTGAGTTTACGGCAAAAAAAAACAAAAAATTTATAGTAGTTTGTACTGGTGATATGGAAGAAATTTGTATCCATATCCGCGAATCCTTTTTATTATCGGATTAAAAAAAAAAACAAATTAAAAACCAGTTACAACAACCGGCGCCGACTAAGTACGAAAGTTAAGGTCCGTATAATTTCGGTATTTGCGAATCTAGACATTAATAGTCCATAACCATATCCGCATGATCCAGCATATCACTGATTTGTTCATATCGAGTATTAAGTGGTACTATAAATAACTTTTTTAAATAAAATAAAACAGTGTCGTCTTTAAGTATAGATAAAAAGAGTAACGATTGTTGCTAGTGAATATAATTTAGAACATGTAATAAAAAAGCATACAAACATGCAGTATAGGTGTTGATAATATATTAATGGATTACATTAATTTATTTATGTAGTATCAACAGCGTTTTACAGATTCAAAAATATAAAATAGAGCATAAAAAAGCTTCCCAAATATTATTTCTACAAAAATGTTTTCATTTACATCCAGATCAATTTTAATTGCATATTTATTAGATAAAGTAAAAATGTTGATGTAACATGAACAATTTTAATATTAAATAAGACTAAATCTCTGCATAATTTTTAATATATTTATTATCTAATTCTAACAGCTTAATAATTGCTAAAATTAAGCTTTTACATCTTCTATGGAAATAATTATGTATAGGTGTAAAATTGATTGAATTGGGACTTCGGATTAAAGTATCTATGAGCATAAATTGTGTATATTTTATCTGATACCTAATTTGGTTTTTATATGTTACCTACCTGTCAGCAAAATACTGAGTGGCCACATCTCCAATTGGTAGTTTGGAAAGAACAACATTTGCACCAGAATCATGAATTTTTTGTAACTTGTTATAAAGTATATTCCATTCGGCATCAACAATCTTTTGGTATTCCTTTACACTATCAACTCGCACTTCAGCATTATCTCGTTCAGCTTTTAACTCTAATTCAATGTTTAAAAGAGCAATTTTGCAATTTTTATATATTTTTGGCTGCATTTCAAAACCAGCATATGAAAATGTTTTTTTAAAGGCTACACCAGCAACTAATAGTGAATCTTCCAGTGCACCACCTTGAACTTTCTTAATACCAATCATATTTAAAGGCAAAAGATCATCAAGCAGTAAAACAGCATCTACAACCATTTTTGAAAAAAAATCTCTTTGTTGACTAATGAGTTTAGAACTCATTGCAGTTGCTGCACATTTTTCCAAAAGTGATCGAAATTCTACAGCATTAGATTTATTTATTTTAATTGAAATTTCATTAATTTTCTCAAGAGATAGTTGCAAAGACTTTCGCATAGCCCTTATTATAATTCTAGGGTGAACTCCTTCATCAACATAAGGTTTAATATGTTTGAGAAATTCTCCAGCCAGCAGAACTACACTAGTAGTTCCATCACCCACTTCTGCGTCCTGTGATTTGGCTATATCCACTAAAGTCTTGGCAGCTGGATGAACAACATCTAATAGTTTTAATATAGTGGCTCCATCATTCGAAATAGTTGATTTTCCAGTTTTAGCAACTATTAGTTTATCCATACCCCTTGGACCCAAAGTTGTACGAACTGCATCCACAACATTTTGGCATGCATTAATATTTGATACCAACTGGGGTTTTCCTTGTGAGGAATCAGTTCCTTCCTTCAGAAGTAAAATTTGTGGTTGCTAAAAAAGTTAAAATACATTTTAACTTTCAGGTGTTGGAAGGTGGTCATCATTTCTAACCAAAGATAATAATAACTTAACATTTTAAGTAAAACAGACACAAATAGCTAATCATATTTAAAAGTATTTCTTACCATCATCTTAACAAATGAATTCTATCACTTTTTATTTATTATATTAATTAAAAACTGAAGGGATGCCGATAAAAACGTGACAACAGAAAAGTAACCTGGATAAAGATCAAACAACCGGACTTTTTTTATTATTGGTTTAGAGTACTTTTTAGGACTGGAATATTTGCTTTACTTTGCTTTCACTTTTTTTGGTCTCCCTCGGTGGACGTTCAACCAGCTCTCCCCTTTCCAGACACACGTTGTTATCAACGTGGCTTTCCCAGGCTTTGTACGTGGAACTTCTGGATAGTCGGGCTCTGTAGCCCCCAAAAATTCCGAACTTTTCAAAAACTTAAATTCTCAAAATTTTCTAAAATATTTTCTTATCGATGCATGGCACAAAAAATGGACGTCCGACCAGGAAGACTGCTACTGGTATCGCGCATAACCGTTTTCTGTCAGTACTGCTCCTTCCTGCTGACCGCGCAACCATCTTCCGCCATTAGGAAAATTCCTCGTGCGTGGGGCTCCCAGAAAGAAACAGATATAGGAATCATCGCTCACAGCGCTTAGCCCCAGAAGAAGGACTCCATCGTTTGGCTTGAGTTTCTTCTTGATCCCCGATGGTAAAAGCCGTTGATACAGCTCCTTCAGCCGCCTTCCCGGAAAAAACTATGTAGTTTTTTTATCGCGAGCACTTCACTGATCGGAGGTCAAATAGGAACTGGACTGGAATATTTTTAATAGCTTTAACTATTGGTAAAACCAGTGCGCACTGAAAGTATTTCTTCCTTTGATTATCTTGAAAAGTTAAAAAAGGGCACGAATTTTATACCACCTATTATTTACTCGTTTTACCACTTGTTTTCGCAATAAGTGAGAAGGTAAATCAATTATTACATCGATGAGCTGATTACGTCATCAAATTTTTTTACAAGAATTTAAAAAAATCTTTTTACATTTATGTCTTTACCATCTGTTAATTTATAGTACTTTGCTGTGTAGTGTAGTTTAAAAAAAAGGTAATTGTCTCGAAAGTTACCTCCTCCCTGATCTTGATCAATTTGCTATCCGGGGTTTTTTGGGGCGCTGATTACAAATCTGCCAAAAAATTTTTTCGGCAACGTTTCATTTTCGAGATCTTCATCATCAAAGTTTAAAATCAAACTAACCTTATTTACACTATCCCTCCTTCTTTTTGCACAGAATTCTTGATTTTTGCACTAAATTGGCACACAATATTTCACAAACAACTTTTAAAAACTTGTTTTTATATTTATTTTACTCCTTTTTTCAATTTAATTGCAAACCTCCACTTTCATACGCCGCAACGTGGCGGCAACTATGTATACACTAGGGTTTTTGTAAACAAATATGGCTGCTGCCTTTGAACTTGAAAGTTCACAATTTAATGGAAAAAAGGTGTAAAATAAATAAAAATACAAGGATTTAAAAGGAGTTTATAAAATATTGTGTGCCACTTTAGATTAAAAATTAAGAATTGTGTACAAAAAGTAGGAGGAATAGTGTAAATAAGGTTAGTTTGATTTTTAACTTTGATGATGAATATTTCGCAAACGAAAAAATATTTTTTCAGATTCGTAATCAGCGCCAAAAAAAACCCGTATACCAAATTTGATCAAAATCGGATAGGAGGCAACTTTCGAGACAATTACCTAAAAAAAATTTAAAGCGTCAGAAGAATTTAATATTTTTTACCTGTTAAATATCCTGTTATTAAGGCTGCCGCTTTTGGAGGTAACTGCAATCTTTTAAGCGAAAACCATTGAAAAATGGATTTGGCACTGGGGAAACAGTGGAGCTGCATCAATTTGGTTAAAAAACCGCACTGGTGCATATGTCAATAGATTTCAGATGACCTTAAGGTTTTGCAAAAACTTACTTCCCTCTTCCGTAAAACATTTAGATTTTTAGATGCAAACTGTAAAAATTCAAAATAACCTCTTTTAAATACGCACATGTCTACAAATTTTGTGCTTGGTCATTGTAGTCTTTCCAAAAACTTATGCCGTACGACCTCCTATCTTTCAAGCGTGTCGCTGCAAACTGCAAAAAGTGTTGCTCCAACTACAGTTGTAGTAACAAATTGTACTCTGTCCTACTCTAAACTTCATAAGAAACAGACATTAAGGTATAAAAATCAAATACAGAACTTATTTACACTTATTTCCACTTTTTAGTCCTACACTTTCCTACTCTGTCCTACTCTGAACTTAATAACAAACGGACCTTTTATAAAAGTTCGCTGGCTTATCTATATCCACATCCGCTTAAATTTTTTTTTGGTTACAAGTTACAATACAAAATCTAATCAAAAAGCTGAAAGACCCAAAATTTACCTCGTTAATACTGAACTAGCATTATGGTTAATTTATTTTTAATTGTGATGTACTGCGTATTAAGGCAGATCCATTGTTTGGAAAAAGAAATTACTGTTAATGTAGATCCTTTAAAAGAAGATTGCTTTTTTCAATCTTTAAAAAAATCTGAAACAGTGGAAATTGAATATCAAGTTATTGGTGGTGGGCATGGAGATTTGGATATTTCTTTTAACATAGTAGATCCAACCGGAAGGATCTTAGTTGCTGATTTTAAAAAGTCTGAAAATAGTCATACATTTGATGTACAAATGGATGGTGACTTCAGGTTTTGTTTTGATAACACATTTAGTTCTTTTAACTCTAAGACTGTATTTTTTGAACTTATTGTTGATAACAATATAGAAGATCAGTGGGGTTCTGAAGAAAGTTACAACTTTGAGGATAAGGATGTTGATAAAATTGACAATATAAAAATTGAGGATGTCCATGCAGTAGTTAACAGTGTAAGAAATCATCTTAGTAAAGCTAGACTTTTACAGGATATGATTAAATCTACAGAAGCAAAAGATAGAAATGTGGCTGAGGAAACTTACTTTAAAGTAAATATTTATTCATTGTTTATATTAATATTAATGATTTTAGTTAGTTTCATACAGCTTGTATTGGTTAAAAGTTTATTTGATGATCAGTCAAAAATTCATCACATCTGGAGCTTTTTGGACATTCAAACGAGGTAGAACTAGATTTGGTTAGTTTTAGTTATAAATAACCCAAACTATTTGCTAATTTTCCAAAGATACTTTTAAAGGTCCACTTTCGAACATCACTGCTAAATTTGCACTCTGCTTTATATTCCTTAAAAATGCTTTTAAGTGAAAGCAGTTTTTAAAGCTATCAGTGCTTTTAAAGTAATACTGCACTACAAGGTGATATTCAAAAGTTCTCCTTAGGGTAAAACTAGTCCTAATGCTTAATGTCAAAATTAATGAAAATACCTGTATTGTTTCCTATTGATTGGTTACTTATTATTTATAACCCAGTTAATAGAAATCATGTTTCTCTTAAAAAGTGGTTAGGTACACCAACTGATGAATTGTATAAATTATTAAAAAAATACCTCCAACCATGTACACAAAGGATTTGTTATATTTTGTAGGTATATATTATATTGCTAGAGTAAAATCCAGATATTCAATACATTTCGGCCATTTTCTTCCGTTATTGTACCATAGCATTATTAAATTACTTACCATTAATTAAAAAAAAATCAATGTACTCTTAATTAAATACTTTTACAATTATTTTTAATATTTCTTTAATTAGAATTAAAAATTATATTTAGATGATAATTTAAAAACATTACAATATGTTTATAAGGTAGAGATTAAAAATCATAAAGTTGTGTGATGACTAGGAGACATGATAAAAAACCATTACAATTTCGAGCTTAAAATAGATATAGAATATACCAAATAAAAATGAATAAATAACCCAATTCTTTAGTATTATGTTTTATTTGGAATTTTATTCGGGATTTCTTTAATAATACAAAAGCCGTTGCAATATAAAAAATTTGGATTTCTTTGCAACAATGCAATTAACATATAGTTTTTAATGCTATTATATAATATTCATATGAAATAAATTAAAATTAAAATCACATTCTTTTTTTTTGTATTTTATTTAAATGTTTACTGAAATGTATTTATATAATGACTCTTAATTTGGGTTTCAGTAATTTATTCAATTAACCCCACAATTCATAGTTTAATGTTGGTGGAAATGCAACTCTCCAAGGCAGTACGAAAACTCTTCGGGCCTATTTGTTGTGAACTCGTAAAAACCAGTTCTGTTACACAGGGTAAATCGATGGGTAAATCATATTATATTTGTGCCAAAATAATTTGTGTTATTTAAACAGGTGTAAGTCGCTTACAGGCAAATAAATAATGAGTGCAAATTAAAAAAATAAAGTTGGAGTGGCTCCTTCCATATTCTACTTTTTTATTTGAAAGTGAAAGAGGTGTTTTTTATCTTTGGACAGTCCACGAAGGGTGTGGTCCAAGCATTAACGTACCGTGGGTGTCTTAAGTGTGGTGAGAGGGAGTTTGTTCACACGGGACTTAAATATTTGGAGACTAGAAGAAGAAGGGAAACCTTCTGGGTGCAGCAGTTTCCATAGTCTGGTCACTCTAGCGATGAAGGAACTACGAAAGCAGGAAGTTCAGGGCCTCTCTAGTTAAACTGTAAAAAGGTGCATAAAAGTTGCACCAAGTGTTGCTCCGTTGGGAGCTGCTATTATACTGGAACCCCTCTGAGCAGAAGCCGTGAAATACCTAAAGAAGAGCGACAGATTCCCTACAGCTCGTCGGTGGGCAAGAGGACGAAGCTTTTCTGTGAGCCTGGGATTATTTATAAGACGAACAGCTCTTCTCTGAATGAGTTGTAGGAGACGCCATTCCACAGACATAAGAAAAATATTCTAAAGAAGGTCTAATTTGGAATACATAAAGGGTATACAAATTGGAAAAAATACTTTCTGACTCAAAAGAGGAATCCAAGCTTTTTTAAAGCTGCTAAGGCTATGGATGTAATGTGTTAAGGTTATTCTTAAAAGTAACACCGACAAGAATAAATTACTCTTTGTTCTGCAAAACTTCGTCGCTCATATGTAACGGATGAGCATTGATAGACTTTTTTCGCGACAGTGTATTTTGGAAGCATTAAACTGAACAAAATTGTTGGCGACCCAGACATCCGCATTGACCTACGCTTATTTTTCAAATCAGGCTTATTGACTGGCTTAAGAAAATGGTGCAGTTTGGAGTTTGGTTAATTTATTTGTACAAAACCATTTCAAATTAAGCGACGTGTTAAAGGTTTACAACATTTAGAAAATATGCAGTTTTTCGGGAGCATCCAAATCTACTGAACGAGAACATTATGTATCAAATGCAGACTTCTGCATGGATTTGTGTAAAGCTTTTATTGCAGCTGATATTCTTCTTCATAAAATAAATTATTGGTTCACGAGAACATTTTTGGAAAAAATACTACCACAGAAAAGTACCAGATGAATCAACTCTGCATGAAACTATGTTGATAAGGTCCATTTTAAAAACTATGGACAAAATACGATACAATCTGGAAGGAAAAAAGTTATGGTTTAATGTCGATGAAACCACTGATATCAAGGAAAGATATGTTACTAATATTTTAGTTGCACCTTTAAGTTATCACGAACCTGAAAACTCATTTTTAATTAACAGTAAATTTCTTTCTAAAACCAATAGTGAGACAATAACAAAATCTGTAGTAGAAAGTATTACTTTACTACTGTCAGTCACTATTATTCAGAAAAGTGGCCTTTTGTTTCTTTCGGATAGTGCTGAATGCAGGAAGACAGTTAAAAGAACATTTTCCCAAATTGCTTTATTTGACATGTTTAGCTCATGCCCTACATAGAATATGCGAAATGGTACGTAACTTTTATCCACTTATTGATACTTTAGTTATCGAGATAAAAAAGTTTTTCTTAAGCCACCTGCGCGTATTACGAAATTTAAAGATATCTGTCCTAATGTCGCATTACCGCCACAACCTTCTATTACAAGGGAAAATATGGCTATCAACAGTTAACATATTACCATATAAATTATATTGTGGTAAAAAATGTTATAGACAGTTTACAGGATAATGCTTTAAGTGTGAAAAAAAGTAAAGAAGTTAAAAATGCACTAAATGTTAAATCTGATTTAAAATTTATTTTTGAAAAATTTCGATATCTTCCGAATGTGATTGAACAGTTATAAAAACAAAATGTCTCCCTAGTGCCTCATTTCATGTATTTCAAATCACTATAAAGAAGCTTAAATCTGTTTCTAATGAAATGGGTGACAAATTAAAATTGTATGTACAAAAAATCTTGGAAAGAAATCCAGGATTTTTAGAAATAAAACATATTTTTGAGGCAGTACAAAATAAAAGAACTGACTTGTAAAATCATTTTCGATTTACTCCGGTTACAAGCTGTGATGTCAAAAGGAGCTTTTTTAGACTAAGACATATTTTAAATTAAAAAAGAACCAATTTTACCGAAATCAACTTTAAAAAGACGTTAGTTATATCATGTAATGCAATTAAATTGTAAAACACTCCTGTTATGTTTTTTATTGTAAAAAGATGAAACTTTTAGATTTGCAGCACTCAGCTAGAGATATAAATTGCCTGATATTTAAACGAAGAATTGCCAGATTTAAGGACAGAATAAACTATGTGAAAATTTTTTATAGACAAGCGACCGCAAGCTGCCAAACAAAATGAAAATAAAGTTGACCACGAAAATTCCTTAAGAAAAGACCTTACAAATATTAGCATCATTCACCAAAATACCCAGTCACTTGGTAACTCAGTAGATAAAATAAATTATTTGATAAAGGAACATACCAGCTGTAAGTTCCTATGTATTATGGAGCACTGGAAGTCTCAGGAACAACTAAAATTACTTGCCATAAAAAACTTTAAATTAGGAAATAGCTTTTGTCGTCAAGCAGGTCAGCATGGTGGAAGTGCAATTTATGTACATAAAAGTGTAAAGTGTCGTCCTAGAAATAAAATAAACAAATTGTCGGTACAGAATGAATGTGAGTATGCTGCCATTGAATGCAACTTAAACGGATTTCAAGTGGTACTTGTATGTATATACAGACCGCCGTCTGGTAATGTAAATTATGTAAATTATTTTTTAGACAATTTTGAAAACTTGTTAGTTAGTATTACAGGGGAAAATAAAAACATTATAATTGCTGGGGATTTTAACATAGAAATGCTTAAGGAAAACGGAAACAAAACAAACTTTGAATCACTGCTGCAATCCTTTAATTTTAAACAATCAATACATGATAATACTAGGATAGTTCATAACTCAGCTTCTTGTGTTGACAATATTTTCGTAAATTTAGAGTATAAAGAAAGTAAGGTTCTCAATTACATTCATCTCCGACCATACTACACAAAAACTTACGTTTCAAGTAAAACAACCAATACCCAACATTGTACAGTACAGTAGGATTTTTTCTGAACAAAATAAACTTTTATTTTTAAATAATTTAAAGGACCAGGATTGGTCTCAAACGTACGAGGTAAATAATCATGATGTAAATAAACAGTGGGATACATTTATGAATAATTTTTCCACTATTTTCAATCACTGCTTTCCTCTTAAACCTATGAAAAATAAATTTAAAAGAAAAATTCCTGATGACCCAAGAATTAGAGAATGTAAAAATAGATTGAATATTTTATTAACATTATCCCGAGTAAATAATGATTTTAAACGAACATACAACAGAACTAAAAAGGAATATGATGTTTTGTTGAGGGCAGTAAGGTCGGAGGATTATGAAAAAAAAAATGAGATTAGCTGATAACAAAACTAAATGTATGTGGAGCATATGCAAAGAGATAACTGGTGATAAGGGCAAAGAATCTGATTTTGGTATTAAAGGGAACCGTGAAGAAATTCCTAAACAATACAATGAATATCTTTTATCTATTGTTCTGGAGCTAATAAAGAATTTAAAAATTTTGCCAAAAACTTCCAGAATTAAAAAAAATAATCGAACTTTGGTCTTAAAACCAGTGTCTCCGGATGAATTATGTAAGCTTTCCAAGAAAATTAAGAATAAACATAGTAGTGGTGTAGATGAGATACCTACAAGCATTGTAAAAATAGTAATTCCTGTAATTAAAGACATTCTTTGTTATCTTATAAATAATTGTTTTAAACATGGCATTTTTCCACATCAGCTTAAGATTGCATTAATAAAACCAATATGGAAAAAGGGAGATCCTGAAGTAATGGAGAGTTATAGACCAATAAGTCTTTTATCAGCATTCTCTAAATTGTTTGAGCTACTATTGTGTCAAAGACTTGTAGATTTTATGTATGAGTGTGGCCTTTTTAATGCACTTCAACATGGATATACATCTGGAAAATCAACTCAAACTGCTATTTTTCAATTTACTAAACACATCTTAGATCTCATCGAAACAGGAAACTTTGCCCTTGGCATATGTTTAGATCTGTCCAGGGCATATGACTGTATTGATCCAGATATTTTATTGGAAAAGTTAGAACTCTATGGTGTCAGAGGAACTGCTCTTAATTTATTCAAATCCTATTTAACTGGTAGGCTTCAAAAGGTTAAGATAACAAAGAATGGAAAAACTTACTATTCTAGTTTAAAGGAAAATAAAATAGGTATTGCTCAGGGAAGCATTTTAGGTCCAATACTTTTGTAATTTTTTTGAACGACCTTAATTCCGTCACGGCCACTCCAATTGAAAATATAACTTGCTATGCCGATGACACAAATCTTATCACGGGAGGTAAAACTTTGGGTGAAGTACTAACACTTGGAGAAACATTTTTAACAAAACTAACAACTGGTTTGAGGAAAACAAACTCTTGCTTAATAAAGCCAAAACAAGCGTCCTCTTTTTAGAACGAAACAAGCCAATGTACTTAAACCTCAACAGATATCGTTTGGAGAATCGGACTTAGATTTAATGGAACACACAAAATTTTTGGGTATTCACTTGGATGAGTTCTTAGATTGGTCACACCATATAGGCTCACTTATCGGGAGATTAAACTCAATCTGTTATGGAATTAGGGTAGTGGCAAAATATTTAAATGAAAAAGTTTAAAAAATATTATATTATGCAAATTTCGAATCGGTTTTGAAGTACGGAATCATTTTTTGGGGTTGTAATAGACTAATAGAAAAAATATTTGTTGTGCAAAAACGTGCATTAAGAATACTTAAAAAAATGAGTTTTAATGAAAGTTGTAGAGGAGTTTTTAACACATGTGGAATTTTGACAGTGTATGGTGTTTACATCTATGAGTGTCTACTGTTTTTCTTCAATAACAGAAGTATGTTTGGGCTGGAAACATTTCATCGGTACAATACTAGAACTTTAAATGTGACCTATCCGGTCCATAGATTAACATTAACAGAGAAAAACCCAAGCTACATGTGTCTTAAATTTTTTAACAATTTACCAGCTAGTGTACAGTGCATAACTAGTCAAAAAGTTTTTAAAAACAATGTAAAAAAGTTGCTAATTGACTTGGAACCATACTCAATCCAAGATTATGTTAGATATTAGTAATTAGTTAGAGAGAGAGAGAGAGAGAAAAGAGTTAGATTGTAGTAATTAGTTAAATAGAGAGCTGATGGATAGCTTAGCAAAGCATTCTTTTTTTTTATATGACGCCATTTCTTTTTATGTTTTTTTATATTTTTTGTGCATTGTACAGGAGATGTATGTTTGGACATAATTAGAAATAAAGATTATTATTATTATTATTATTATTATTATTTCACATTTTTTAAATTTATTTATATTTAATATCTCCTTAATACGCACGCCAATGAATTTACCAGACATAAAAAATGTATAGGGAACAAGCTCGTTCCGAAATCCGGGCCCTAGTGATGACATTTTAGCTGATTTTTTTAAACTCAATTTTTTTCTTTTTAATTTTTTTTGTTTATTGTAAAGTAAAATTGAGTATGATGATATGGGTGATGTTAGTACAGGTAGAGAGTTAAAAAGTCATAAAGGTGTTGTGTGATGACATTTTTGCTGATTTTTTTAAACTCAATTTTTTTCTTTTTAATTTTTCTTGTTTATTGTAAAGTAAAATTGAGTATGATGATATGGGTGATGTTAGTACAGGTAGAGAGTTAAAAAATCATAAAGGTGTTGTGTGATGACAATTTTTTTCTTTTTAATTTTTTTTGTTTATTGTAAAGTAAAATTGAGTATGATGATATGGGTGATGTTAGTACAGGTAGAGAGTTAAAAAATCATAAAGGTGTTGTGTGATGACATTTTGGCTGATTTTTTTAAACTCAATTTTTTTCTTTTTAATTTTTTTTGTTTATTGTAAAGTAAAATTGAGTATGATGATATGGGTGATGTAAGTACAGGTAGAGAGTTAAAAAATCATAAAGGTGTTGTGTGATGACATTTTTGCTGATTTTTTTTAAACTCAATTTATTTCTTTTTAATTTTTTTTGTTTA
>JAHBCN010006199.1:0-12500 GCA_019359885.1 Listronotus oregonensis | reverse complement strand
CACCGTGGAAATCCTGTTGGGGGGAATTAGGGAATTATTTTTAAATTTTTTTAAATAAAAAGCCGACTCCCACGATTTCCACTATTTACCAAAAAATTAAAAAATTTCTGCATTTGGTTGTTTGGGTAAAAAAAAAAAAACATGATAGTGTCCCAAAAAAAAAAAACCCGGAAAGGAAAAAAGAAAGAGAATTATGGTAGTGACAAGTGTTTTAAAAAAACCCCACAGTTTCCATTAATACAATTGCAGAACGGGGTTTATTTGTGCAAAAGATCAGTGGGAGGAGTGCTAAAAAAAAAAAATTTTTACCGCTCCTACAAAGTAAGAAAAACCCACAAATTAACCCCCGATGATCATTTTAGACAAATAAATTTTTTTTAAAAATGTAATGGAAAAAAATAACAATGCATTTATAAGAAACATTTTTTTTGATAAATCGACATTTCCACTTCATGGTCTCCCCAACGATTTTTTTTTTTGATGTCCCCAAAATCGAAATTTAAAAGGGTTTCCAAAAGGGAATGGGTATTAAAATACAAAAATTATAATTACAAATTGAGAATTCTTTTAAAAGGTTATTACCCTTAACATTCTAGCAAATATCAGAAGGGGGTTTTTAAAAAAACTTGTTTTAATTTTTTTGGGTCAAAAAAGGTTTTGGGTTTTTTGAGCATCTTTGATAACTTGAAAAAATTTTTTGTATATTTTATGAATGCACATTAAATTGTTTTCTTAAGAATATCTTCTACGTTTCATTATTTATTAGAAAACATTATTTTATTTTTTAGGAAAAACTGTTTTTTGGTTTTTTTAAACCGCAACAAACGTTGCGGTCTCGTAACAATAATTTTTTAAAATTTTCCTTTTTAAAAAAAACAGATCGAAGTCCCCGGGTTACGCTAGCTAGGCTCTTGTTACTTGCCTACAAACCTTTTATCCCCCCAACTGAAAATAAAAGAAATTTTTTTTAAAAAACTGGGCAGATAATTCTTCCCTTTTTCACCGCATTCCCCACCAGTCCCAACCAAAAATAAGCCAACAAGGGGAAAAGAGACGGAAATTGAAATGCAAGCCCCCAAAAATTTTTATTGGTATTTTAAATTGGGGGTTTATCAAAATCTTTCCCGGGGCCCCCTTTTGTTCGCAGTACGGTGCGCTTTACTGTATGGGAAAAAAAAAAAAAAAGGTGGTAGGGTTGTGTTAATTAATTTTTTTACTTGAATTTACTTTAGCATAAAAACATGGTTTAAACCCTGTATTATTTAAATGAATAAAATATTGATGCTACAAATTTACATTTATTTAATAAAATAAAGACTCTTTCCCATATTTGCGTTATTTTAAACAAGGTTCCTTTGCTAACTGCGAAGCTTCCCCGTTTATTATGTGGTTATTATCAAGTGCGTGTTGCCATTTTTTTGATTTGTGAAATTCTGTGTTTCTAATGTTTTTATATGTTCTTTTATGTTTTTTTGGGTAATGGTCTGGAAGTTGCACCTATATAAAACTTATTAAATTCACAAGGGATCTTAAAAAACCCCCTTTTTTGTGTTTTCGTTTATATTGTATAAGTTTGTTTTTGTTACTCGAGATCTAATAGTGTTTTTTTTTTAAAGATAGTGCGAATATTAAATTTATTACCTATTCGGGAAATTTTTTTTTGATAAGCCGAAAATAGATGGTAAAAATAGGTTTTTTTTGATTTTTGTCCAAATTTAGTTGTTTATATATTAGAAAGCGTTTGTTTATAAAATCAAAAAAAATTTTTTAAAAAAAAATATCTTTTAAAAACTCTTTTTCGTTGTATTTTTTTGATTAGAAAAAATTTTTAATTTTATTAAAAAGACCTTTTTTTTTTTTATCATTATTAAGTAATTAAAAGTTAAAATTTAAGTATCTGTTTGTATGTGAAAAGGTTTTTTTTGTAAATTTTGATTCAAAAATTTACATTCTTTTTTATTAAAATATCCAAGAAAAGGAATTGTGAGGTTTTGTTCTTATTCCAAAATGAAATGAATGGTGAGTTCTTTGTATTAATGTGTGTTAAAAATTATTTAGACAATATTCGTCATGTTGATAAATAGAAAAAATGTCATCTGTATATTTTCCCTCAAACTTAAGGTTTATAATGATTATTTTGTACAAAATTAAACTGAAATTTTCCATAAAAACATTACTTTAATGGTGATAAAGGTGAACCCATGGCCCTCCAAAGTTTATTTTATTTTTATATAAATTTATAATTAGTTAATAAAATAATTTAATTAAATATATAAATATATATATATATATATATATATATATATATATATATATATATATATATATATATATATATATATATATATATATATATATATATATATATATATATGTATAATTATTTATTTATATTAATTTCTTTCTAATTAAGTCTAAGATAAACAAATGTGTCATTATTTCAACTGACTTAAAACTATTCTGTTTAATGTCAAAAAATAGGATGAGGCAGTACACAATTGTCTATCATTTAACCGTCGCATCGTAGGTCAATTTGAGTAAATTTCTTTAAAGTAAATTTTAAAGAAATATTTAAAGATAAGTTCTGCTAGATGATATCCTAAATTAATTTTTAGAAATTTGCGAACGTGTAGAAGGACTACGCAGTATTTTTTCCCTAATTTAGATTTTACACTCCAAATTTAGACATTTATGATAATGTACGAGTTTCAATGTAAAAGTTAGAGTTCGAAGTTTGGAGTGTGCATTCAGAGTTAGAGTTAAAGTCCCAATCTAGGAATTACAGTCTAGATTTGGAGATTAAAGTCTAAATTTAGAGTTTAAAGGCTAAATTTGGAAAAAAAAATACAGCGTGGTCTTTTCACACTTTCGCAAATTACTAAAGATACTATGCCTGTAGAAAAACTGGACGGTATCTAGTCTGTTGGCTAGGAAACATGATTATATACTGGAAAATATTAAATCTACATGCTAGATTCGTCCTAGATTTTAAATATTGCAGGTATATGCTAGCAGTAGCCAAAAATAAAAAGAAATCTAGATAAGCGTTTTCCAACCTTTTTTCTAGGCATACCACTTGGCAAGTCGTAAATTTCCTGCATGCCAGTTAGTGCTGAGCATGTCATCTTAATATCATATGCTATAAAATTTAAAACTCTGCTTTACTGCTGATTTTTTTTTCAATAAGTTATTTACAGTTTTAATTTTACTTGACATTATTAAATACAAAAAGCCTTACACCACATACTGAAAAATAAAAAATGTTAATAAAAAGGCTTAGATAGATAATTCGAAGCCAACATGGCAATATCTGGTCTAATACTTCTCAGTCCCAGAAAAATATCATTTTCCACAGTTCTAAATCTATTTCGACACTTATTCTCGATATACCCAAGTGAAGAAAATTATGCCTCGTCGTTATAAAATGCAATAAAAATTTAACTGCTTTTCTTAGTTGATTCTAAATATTATGCCCGCATTTAAACCCAAAAATCCATGAGAGCCATTTTTTAAAAGGATTATTTAAAATCTTTTCAAAGCTTTTCGATATCAGCAAAGGTGGTTTGTATCCAGGAATACTTACAGTGGTTTTCAGGAATCAACCAATCCAAGATAGTGGGTTTTAATGCCCTTCAGTAGTTCGGTGCGTACATAATTCTTTTTTTTTAATTTTTATAACAGCCCACAAAGAAATGATTTCTTAGTACTAGACAATCGTGGGTGTCGAGTTTTTCGATGGTTAACCCATTTCTTCCCAGTTCTGTCAACTTTGTCCAAGCACTAAGACATGAAAATGTTGCATTTTTAGACAACGCGGTAGTGCCACCACGGACGTTATTTTTAAATAACTCAACGAACTCAAGGACTAGAATTAACGCAACGCCACTTTGTAGGCAAGGTTTTGGATAGTGATCTGTTTGTTTTGTTTGGAAAAAGAAATAAATTCCAGATCTCAAAAATTAAAATTGGAAAGTATTTTAAAAAAAGGAATTAAATGATTCAAAAATATTGTTTTTTTTATTATAGGCAAAATCGATGTAAATATAAACATTTATTAATATAACAGTTCTAAGATCTTGCAACACATTGGACAGCTGCTGTATTCGTTTGATAAAAAATTATATTAAATCAGACATTGTACGGCCTTAGTCATTTTTCTCTTTTTATTGGGTTGAATTATTCTATAATAGGTTTTTTAAACTGACTCGTAACAACAATCGAATTGAGCATCGAGTAAGACTATCTGTTTGTCACTTCAGAAAATAAACAATAGTATATTAAACAACAAGGTTTGAAAACGACTCTTTGCACACGGGCGAGACAAATTGATGGACCGAGACGAAGTCGGGTCCCAATCTCCGAGTGTGCAAAGGTTTTCTAACGAGTTTTTTCGATACTTTTTATACGACTGCAAATAAAAAAAAAACATTTTTTGTGTAAATTTTTATTTTAAAAACAAACGCAAAACAAAAATAATGAAAACGAAACTACAGACTATAATTTAGCAAACAGGAAACTTCATAATATTTTAAAATATTAATTGTAATGTTTACTTCTGCGGAATCGTCGCATTGTTGATCGACTTTTTAACGATGGAGACAACATTTTCTGGCCCTTGCTTATACAGTTCTCTGTCGTCGGCATATTGCAGTTTTCTTGCGGACTTCATTACTCAATTGCTGTTGTGGCTGTGCCCAACAGACGACACAGAGGAAGTCCTCTCTGAAACATCCATTTTATTACTAAGCGAGTCATCTATATAACTTTCGGCGACTGAGCTGGATTTCCATCCACCATGGCGCTTCAGAGCCAACAAATCTGATCAGAATTCACCAATATTGTGGGACGACCGCCTAAAGCAATGCCCGGTATAGGCTTCTGGAGTTTCCAACATCAAAAATTTGGCATGTCTTTTGCCATACGTTTTGTTAATTCCAATGTTTTGGCGATGCATTTTCCATTTTGATAATTAAGAAAAAAACGATCTGTTTAGGATGGAGGTCGAAGGCAAATATTTTTTAAGATGGTGTAGGCCCTGCACTGTAAAGTCTCGGCATCTTCGTTTTGGTATTCTCTAGTTTAATTAACATTGCGCTGCCAAAATCCGTCATATTTTCTTTTTTGGAAGCACAATTCTTCTCTTCGGCATGCCCCAGAGAGTCCACTGCCACCCTGCCTGAAACAAGAAAAAATACCGATAAGTCTTTGTTTTATTCATTTTAAGTAAGTACTTTATGAAACTAGCACTATTTAAAAACAAATTGGGTAACCCCTGCCTACTAAACCTTCTCACTATAAAAAATGACACCATAAAATAAATAAAATAACTGTGATGCCTACCTTGATTAGCAAATATTTCTCGTCTGAAGCGTTCTTTAAAAAAAATCTTCTCGCTAAGAATTTTGGATTCTTTGGCCATAGTTTCTGATTTTCTTTTTATTGGGCCTGCAACTTCTGGTATTTCCCAATATCCGTATTTTGGTTTGCCCTCAGGGTTGTTTTAGCATGGAAAAGGTGCTCCATAATGTTGAAGACTTGTATTTGTTCGACAGCTCTTCAAAGTACACCAACATAACATTTTCGGAAAACGTTTGTACGTTATTTGCTTGTCTCCACTTCTAAATCGTTAACTCGGCTTCATATCTCTTTGTTTGTTGGAAGTAGGTTTGGGATTAAACTCGCTTTTTTAGATTTCTTCAGAATCGGACATTTTTTCGCGAAATAAAATTTTTTGTATCTAAATTGGTATCTAATAAAAAACAAGAAAACTATGACGGTTGCTATGGAATAAACCTACTTTGAGTTTTCTATATTTTTGACATAACAATAAAAAACCATAATAAATCATATTGAAAGACAGAACCGTGTGCAAAAAAAACATATTTTCCTTGCACACATTGTGCGCAAAATACAATTTTCAAAGCTTGTTTAGCGTGTGCAAAACCCCATTTTCTAAAGCAGTCGTATAAAAACATAGTTTTCTGGCTTTAAAAATAATTTTTAACAATAAAAAATTATCGATATTTAAAAATGTTATTTATGGTGCAATGCGATAATAATTAAAAAAGTTATTATTTCCGGAGTGATGTTAATCAGTGTGTTTAATCAACGTTGCCGGTGCAGTATATTTACAAGAACTCTTTTGCCTTGCCCCTTTAATCATTGCCAAATAAGTTTTGTTTACTTCATTTTTATCCAAGAGTTCGTTGAAACAACTACTACCTAAAAACGTCTCCCCGGCTAACGGTTGAACCCAGATGGCCTGCGTGGCACGAAGAGACTATGTCCACTATGTTAGACAATTTCGATCAGATAGAGATCGAACGCTGTAAGAATAACACCGATACGTCACGGTCTCATATGGCAAACTGATATAAAACCGTGACTTCGGTTTGTTCTCGCGTTCGATCTCTGATAGCGTTCGAAATATCGAGCCATGCGCTGCTTATCTTAAGTAAGTCAGGTCCAGGAGATCACCGGTATATGTCTTTTAGTGCGATGTCAGGCCTAATTTACTTGTTACTTGATTACGATGTTAACTTCTACGTAAGTGGTGACTAAATTTTACGTGTGACCAAAGTCTCAACCGTAAAGGTAAAAGAAAACCGGTTTTGGAACAAAAAATAAAAATACAGCGTTACGTCAAATATTAGGGTTTATGCTGGTAACCATGTGATTTTATAGGTTACCACAAACTTTATAGTAACTTAAACATACTTAAAAAATACATTTAAAGCCATCTATTGCAAAAATCTAACAATTTTGTGCCGAATTTCTTATAATTGGCTATAACGGATTTGTTAAAGGTCCGGCGTAATTGGATTTTACTAAAAAAACTTCTAACTTCAACCAATAAAATACGTAATTTCCTGCACACAGTTTATGTTGCCAGGTATTCATTAAGAAAGATCAACAAACACACAAACTTTGAACAAATTCAGCACATTTTATTTTAATTTAGGTGCCCTAGGAAGTTAATTTAGCACTAAAATATGAAAATATAAGCGTCTAAATAAACAGCAATCATTCATATCCGTATATTGTTTACGTTTCTCTAGAGCAAATAGAAAAGGCAGTTCATTATATCGTGATACGATACTTACCACGGCAAGCTCAAATTTCTGCAAGTTTCAAAGCTAAAGGGACCGAGGCTATATACAAAACTTGTTTATCTTGCAGACCGGTCTTTGAATGGTATATTCCATAACTTTGTGCTCTTTTTTGCTCTGTTGATGTTAGCATGTATTGCAGTTAACATGTCCTTTAGGAATGTGCATAGGGATAATATTGGTTTTAATACTTTGTACAAGATTATTATTTATTATTAAATTTATATTAAGCAGCCTAGCAAAAAAGATTTTTATATTAACAAAAAAAATTTAGAAAGGATTTAAACTTAAAAGCTTCCGATCGAATGTTCTACCAACTAAACCATCAAGTTCTAGATCTAATCGACAGAAACTTTTGACTAAATTTACTCATACAAAATT
Organism: Listronotus oregonensis; assembly: GCA_019359885.1. Classification (NCBI taxonomy): domain Eukaryota; kingdom Metazoa; phylum Arthropoda; class Insecta; order Coleoptera; family Curculionidae; genus Listronotus; species Listronotus oregonensis. The sequence goes on along the minus strand of JAHBCN010006199.1, from coordinate 5,010 downwards.
TTATTGCTGTATGTTTGTATAAATAAAATAAAGTGCTGTATTATTTTTAAACATTTATTTTGTTACCAAAATTACACTTCACATAAATTCACAATGTTGTACTATTGTATAACATTTATTTTCTAATAACTGTACTAAACTTATATAATATTTTGGGATATGTATAAAAGCCAACTGCAAACAAAATATCATCTTTTTTGGCAAAAAAAAAACGTGGTTGGACAAATAGACATTTTTAAAATTGTTACAAGACCAGGTTGTCTGCACAACTTTATCTTCTTCGGTAAAGGCGTTTAGCAGTTATAATTAAAAAACACATTTTAATTTTTTGAGGTAATACTTCTACATTTGGCCGGTTAAATGAACCTTTAGTTTTTATGTTAGACTAGCCTAATATGAGTAAAAAAAAATAGCTTTCACTGTAAAGTCACTGGTGGGAACATTTTTTTTGAGGTACTAAACTAGTACCTAGACTTGACTGGGGCTAGCTTAACTACATAAAAAGTTTTATACTTAAAAAGCCATTTTAAAGTTAAAGCACCGACAAAATAACAGATCAGTAAAATATTAGTCCAGAAGGATCGGCGCTTGAGTATCGAAAACTAATTCACCTCAATTTTTTTATACGATCTTTTTTAAATTGTCCTGCTAGTAATAAAAATGCATGTTTCCATGGGGCAACCTTGTGCCATATTGTTTAAACTGAAGTTGTTTAAACAATTGTATAAATTGTTATTTTTCAACTGGATATTTTTTTTCATTATTTTTTATTAAAATATAAATTAAAAAAGTCCTATGACTTTTCACCCATATTTTTGGAGATATGCATTTTTAAAGGTTGAAAAATCCTAATATTGCATAATTTGACCCATGTAAATTATATATGAAAAAAAGAAAAAAATAAATTTATTTATATATATATATATATATATATATATATATATATATATATATATATATATATATATATATATATATATATATATATATATATATATATATATATATATATATATATATATATATATATATATATATATATATATTTATATTATATATATATATATATATATATATATATATATATATATATATATATATATATATATATATATATATATATACAGTGCTTTCATTTCAAAACGAACCACCCTAAATATCTTTAAAAAAAAACACTCACCAAAAAAACAAAGAAACACGTCGATTTAGATATAGAGGGAAGTTTAATTTCGTATTTGATAAAATTTTATCGGTCACCTCCTCACCTCCAGTTAACCTCACTTTGATATGTCAAATGGCAACCCCCATAGTGTGACACATCATTGTAAGCGGCATGAAATTTGCTATCCAACAGTACTAAGAAACTTTAAATAGATGGACGTAGAAGCGACTTAGAAGTAAAAATGTGTGTTAATTATTTTATCGTGTTCAAATAATTTATTTTATCAAATGCTCAAAATGTGCGCCGTTATTGGCGAGACAAGCTTGTTTTGAAATTCCTGGCAGTCTATTTTAGTGTGCATTCATTCCAATTATTATTTTTTGTGTTACCTGCTACAGCAAAACACTGCAATAGCACAAGTTTTTAAGACGTTTAGGAACCAGTTAAATATTACTGTTAGGATTGTCATTTTGACATCGTTAGTTTAAAATTAAGAATCTTGATTTTAAAATGGTGTATACTCTAGCAGAGAATAGAAATAATTTTCCTATATGGGGCTGAAGATCGATGCGCGCGTAGAACCGCCAGAGTATTCAATGAGAGGCATCAAAATAAAACGTGGGGCATAAATATGTAATGGAATTGGTGCGTAAGTTTGAAGAAACTGGATCTGTATGCAACAAGAAAAGTACTAATGAAAGGGTTTTAGACGAAGCACGCCAGGTTGACGTACTAGGACAGTTTGCAATAGATCCGACGTTATCTATTCCAAAAGTTTCTAAGCTGACCAATATTTCTACGGGTTCCGAGCACAAAATTTTGAAAAAGAATAAGTTTTTTCCATACAAAATACAAATTCTTCATGAACTCAACGAATACGATTATGATAGAAGAATATAATTTTGCGAATCAATGTGCCAGCGAATTGACGAAGACCCTCATTTGATCAAAAATATCTGCTTTTCTGACGAATCAACATTCTTCTTAAATGGAATTCTTAATAGACATAACTGCAGATATTGGGATAATGAAAATCCGCACATATTTCAGGAAGGACATACTCAATTTCCAGAGAAGATCAACGTTTGGGCAGGTATTTATGGAAACGAAATTATCGGGCCATTCTTTCTGGAAGAAAATTTAACTGGGCAACTGTATCTGATCCTTTTGGAAAATGCGATATACTCTTCTATCGTCCAATCTTTGGAAAATCAGGTGGATGAAAATGGTGCTATGGAACTCAGTGAAAATAATTTGCATTTCCAGCATGATGGAGCCCCTCCCCACTATGCTTTAGCAGTTCGAGAGTGGCCCAATGAACAGTTTCCAGGCACATGGATAGGCAGACGAGGTGCCATCGAATGGCCAGCACGGTCTCCAGACTTAACTCCTCTAGACTTTTTCCTCTGGGGTTATTTAAAAAGTAAAGTGTACAAAACGCCACCTGCAAATATTCAAGAACTTAAATGTAGAATTACACTAGAATGCAGAGGTATTACCAGACAAACTTTCGCCAACGTTCGCGAAGAATTTCAAAACAGACTTTATTATTGTCTCCCCAATAACGGCGCACATTTTGAGCATTTGATAAAATAAATTATTTGAACACGATAAACTAATTAACACACATTTTTACTTCTAAGTCGCTTCTACGTCCATCGATTTAAAGTTTCTTAGTACTGTTGGATAGCAAATTTCATGCCACTTACAATGATGTGTCACACTATGGGGGTTGCCATTTGACATATCAAAGTGAGGTTAACTGGAGGTTAGGAGGTGACCGATAAAATTTTATCAAATACGAAAATAAACTTCCCCCTGTATATCTAAATCGACGTGTTTCTTTGTTTTTTGGGTGAGTGTTTTTTTAAGATATTTAGGGTGGTTCGTTGTGAAATGAAAGCACTGTATATATATATATATATATATATATATATATATATATATATATATATATATATATATATATATATATATATATATATATTTAAAAAAACAATAGTTAATAATATCCTTAATTGAGATTTAAATACATTTTATGTTTTATATCTGTTTTCTAATTGTTTATTACGCTCGATCACAAGACCCCTACCTTTAAGTATCGCCGTCTCTCTGACTCATACGCTTAATCAGCCTCTCTGTATCCTGAGTCATTATTTATCATTCATCTTAAAAACTATTAACTTTATTAAAATTTTTAAACAGAGCAATATTATTAATAATTAATAGTCGGGTTAAATTAGATCAAAAAATAGGAGTTATGGTAGGTACATAAATTTACATTAAGCCCAAAGTAAGTTAAATTATTCAAAACCTAATTAAAAATAACTATTCAAAATTCCCTATCTGTCCGATACGTGGAAAAAATTGACTCGAGGTCAAAGGTTAAAAAAATTAGTTTTTCGCGATTTTTTTTTAAACGGTAAGTTTTATCGTAAAATCACCTTTAACAAAAATTGTAGATCAAAAAATTATCTATAAAAAAGATATTAGATAATATTTTTTTTCCTCTTAAAGCCACCGTTTCTAAAATATAATTATTGAAAAAGTTGTAAGCGTCATTGTATGCACACGTTTCCACGCCACCTCTGAGGTAGTGTACTTAGCTCGTTTTTTTTAACATAGTTTTCGCAAAATGCCAATTTCACAGGTCTGTTGTGATTCTGTTTAAATGAAAAGTATTGCATAATAACAGATATTTACAAGGGTTGAAATTGATAAAAGCTATTGAAATAAAAAAAAAAAAATAGAAAAATGTATTTGTCCGATTCATAAGCTTTAATTACTTCTTGTTGTTCTTCTTCTTGATCTTCTTCTTCTTTATCATCCTGGGTGTAAGTGAATTGCGTCAATAGTGATGGATCACACGTCTGTTCGTCAGTATCAGATGAATCCACTGCTGCTGGTGATTCAACATTAGAACATGACCGGCTTTGACACTTCGTGCATGCCGGAGAACAAAACAGTCCAACTTTTTTGTAACCATATTTAGCACTGCGTGCCTTTTTAAAGTTGGAAAAAATTGTGTTTAGCAGTTTTTTCGGCACAGGTGGGGGTAAAGTCTGAATTGGTTCTTCCAACCCCAATCTTTTTTTCCAGCTGATCACCAAGCTACACTTGAACTGGGTAATATACCCGAAATAGATGTTGATGCCCAGCAACTAAGGTTGAAGAAAGACAATCTAATTGAACTTATTTTTTATTTTAAGTGTTTTTAAAAAAACATGCATATCGATACTTATCTCAGCAGGTAGCTTTTTTAGGAGCTCCGTACATACACTAGCGTATAAATTAAGAAACTGGCTTTGATTTTTCCTGATATTCTCATGGTTATTTTTTTTTAATCTGGGCTATTTGGCCTTACATACTATGTGTTTTGGCCATGGATCTAAATAGTTTCTCTAATATGTAAAATCCCCAAACACATATGGACAAGGACACACGCTTCACATCCTGGGATCCCAGGTGACTTTTAGTACATGACACACAAAGAGGACCACTAAAGAAGGAAAAAAAAATTAAGGGATTTAGGCTATGTACTAATTAATTATGAATAAATCTATATATTTGGCCTATTTCTTGACAGCATTTCCCAAGGTAAAATCACTGTCGGTTATTGCTTTTAAAATTTTGGGAGCCATATTGGCACGAAAAGTTTTGAAAGTAGATAATTTATAAATGTATTCATTTTTTTTTGGGGACTTGACAGTTAAACAGGTATGATTGACGTCGAACACCGCAAGGGCATAAGGGGGTTTTCCTTAACGCCGATCCTATTTAGATGACTTGGGAAGCGTCCATGGTTGTTTAAGTCGACTAATGATGGAAATTTTGTCCTAGATGCAGGA
>JAHBCN010006198.1:0-50255 GCA_019359885.1 Listronotus oregonensis | reverse complement strand
ATTTTATTGTTTACAAAAATAAAATAACGTTCGCCGGAATGAAGGCCCACTGAGAAAATATTTGTTTTTTAAAATAAATGAGGTTATAAACTCTTAAATTATAACATGTTATACATTGTTGAAATCAGAATAAAAAGCACTATTTGGCTGCATAAAAATCCAATATGTCGTCCATATGAAAAAATAAAGCTGATAATGATTCTAAAAACCCGAAACATAGAAAATAAAAATGGACTACTTAGTCATATTCTACAAAAAAAGTTGCTTTAAAGAAGTATTTACAGATTTGAAAAATTTCCACTTATAAAAAAAGTATGGCCGATTTCCGAAAATGAATGTCTCAGGTTTTTTTAAAATTTATCAAAAACCTGAATAGATAAAACCATGTACTAAACGGGATTAGCTTACTAACATAATTGTCCAAAACTTTCCTCATTTAACCATCGTGGTTTCCAAGATCCCCATACATTCCCCACCAATTTGGGACACACTGTATATACAAAAGAAAGGATGTTTCTTTTTTAAGATAAAGGAATTACTCATTGTAATAAAAAAACCCTTTTTATTAAGGACTACGTAGATTTGCTAAAAGTACAAGTTTAAATTTTTAAAAATAACATGTACCTATCTCAAGCAAAATGCAGGCAAAAGTAATAACTTATACAATTTATTGCCATTTTTAAAATATTAAAGCATTTTTGAAAATGGGGTTCCAAACATACTAAACCCCTTTCTTAATTGTTGAGTCGAAATATGTTAAATTACTTTAATTTCTGAGCAAATGTATCAGACTTTATTTTAAAATAAAACTACTGGTGTTCTTATTATTCTACCCCACATGTTAACAGACCATCTATGCTGGTGATCCAGGGTTCCAATAATATTAAGATTTTCGTCACTGTAGTAGTAAAGTTATGTCTGTTAACTTATCCGTTGTTATAAAAAGTTGTCTTATCGAAAAAAAAGGACACAATCAAAAAATTTTTCGTCATCACCAAACTTTTCTAAAACCTATAAACAAAAATTCAGTCGTCGATCATAATCTTCTTCAAAAAGCTGTTGATGTAGTTAAATGTGATACGGGTGAAATTTGTGTTTTTTAATTATTCTTTGAATGTTCTGTCTACTTATTCCAGTTGCTTCATATATTTTTCGCTGACTTGTGCAAGGCTCTTCAACCAGATATCCCATCACTAAATATTCATTTGTCCCATTTCTGGTAACCGGTTTTTGTCATTCTGGCTTATTATAAGACACACTGCCTGTTCTTCGGAAAAGCTGCAATAACTTTTCCAATGAAAGCTAAGTAGGATGATGCCTATTAAAATACCTTTGGGCATATAACTCTGATAATATACTTTTTTTAAGTTACCCGGTATATTTCAAAATAATTTTGGAATATGCTCCTTACGGAATCACACATGACTGTGCTGAAGGTTTTTTCGCAACTCTTTTCATTTTTCGTAGAAAAACCGAGGCGACTGTGGTCGGCCACCCTGTATATATATACCCGACTTTTTTGGTCAAAACGGTGCGAATCGGCCTGTCATTTATACCTAAAGTATTGCGAAGAAATAGTTTGCAGACTGACCTTGTATTATTATTGTATGGGTAGAATGCATTGTTAATTTGTTAATACTTGTTGGGATTGACGTATCTATACTCAAGACAAATAGCCACTTCATTTCCAGAAATAAAACTTTGTTGTTTTTTTAAGTTTTCTAACCCCCAGTATTTTTAAAAAGTTCGTGTCTTTTCTTCTTCAGTAAACTTACTGCTGCATTGCAGCCTGCACTTGAGTGTACGTGGTGGAAACATTTTTCTTTCATCACAAAATTTTTTTGGACTTCTAGGCGGAGGTCATTGCCCCTTTTTTAATCCACTCGGATTTTTGTAGTAGTCGTTTTTTACCACGCTTTTTAGAAGGGGACAAGATCTGCATATCTGTACTTTCTTGACCAGATGGTGCAAAAGTCGATGAAAGTGAACAAGGATTTAAACCTAAAATGTCTAATGAGTTAAAGTTTTTTTCGTCAGTTGAATCAGAATCAGGTAAAAGTTCGATCAGTAGGTGAAGCTGGCATATAGCTGTCATAATCAGAACTGACTGTCACTGTCATCATTAATTTTCGAAGTGCTCTCAAGATTTACGTTGAATGAACAGCGCCTTATAAATGTCATCCGCGTATCACTCAAAGTACTACTACTACTTACAGTCTTTGAAGAATGAGGGAGGGTGCTTGGTTTAGTGTGGCTTTCAGTGGCTCCGGAAAGAGTTTCAGAATTAATAGAACCCACGTTATCCTTTGAGCTCGAGTGATTTTCACTTGTGGCTAATTTTACCTTCACCTTTCCTCGAGATAAAGCCATTATTGGCCGCCTGAAAACAAAAAACAAACATTGTTAGCACACTTATGACATTAATTTTGTTTTTCTGGTCAACATTGTAGTGATATTTAAAATTTTAGCAGTATAGTAATTGAAAGTAACAATTTAAACTTAGTAAATAATATAATTATTTATCGCAGCCTCCTTGAATAATAAACGACATTGAAAAAAAGGTAATTATGTTAAAAAAAATACGGTTAACATCATTATTACTAAATGATTAAAAATAGTACTATAACTAAGTGCTCTTTTTATTTTTAATGGGACAACTAATTGTTGTCATTATACTGTTGTGATGACAATTAAACTTACGGAAATAAATAACGTAAGTTTCTTTTACTTCTTCCCAATGATGAATTCATATTTCCTTTCCAATAATTTTTGTGATGTGTATTTAATTAAAATTTAAAATCAATGCAATTTCCTGCAATAAATCCCCAAACGTGCAATTTCGTGCAGTGTAAAACTTCACTAAAACACTTATTAGGCTGGGTTCGGATAAATAACTTAAGTTCGCTTTGTTCTAAATCACCAAAAAAAAAGATCAAATCGAAGATTTGCAGGTATTAATGTGTACATTAACCTCTGAAAATATCATAGATAGGAAAATGTCTGCAAGGGCCTGAAAATGGCCCTCAAGAGCCCCAAAATACATTTTTTCAATCATTTTGGCCGATATCTCTCAAAATATGACACTTACGCAATTCGTGTTTAGACGAAAATGAAGAGCAGTTCATTAGCTGCAAAAATGATTCCCATTACTTTTGTCAAAAATTTAATAGCTTTTAGGATAACCGGCCATAAACCCGCCACGTATTTTTTGCACCGGCTCCGCATCTTTAAAGGCGATGTAAGCTAATTACACTTCCAAACGGACGCACATAGGAGTATTCGTATAATAAAACCGGTCAAAATTATTTTTTGCATTTCTTAGCAAGGCCATTAAATGAAAGCCAGAGTTTAATGATATTAAATGTTTCCAAAAAAAAATACACGAATTTGTGATCAAGACACCATTAGTCAGACTCAAACTCGTTCTCACGTCCTTCGTCTTCTTCTATACTTTCGTCGCTATCATTTTCGTTTGGAGGTAAATGTGGTGTGCTTGCGACTATTAAACTGATTGCCTCCATCCAAAATGGCTTACTTTTCTTGTACTGCTTTGGTCTGTTACAACTAAAATACGGGTCTAAATTTAGTAACAGCCTGTTTAATATGTCCCTGTTACAGTCGATTCGTGAAAATTTTCGAGCAAAATTTAGTCTGTAATTCTGTATGTGCTTGTTGCGTGCCTCAGCTGCCTCTTCCGATAGCTGACCGATAGGTAGGATTGCAGTGGATATGATTTTGGCGCCATACATCAAAATTTTGGGTAAAGTTGGTGACAGTGGATGCCAACTATACAAATTTGTGTACATTTTTGCAGTTTCATGTGCAAAGTCTTCAAATTTACCAACATCAATGCTGTTGCCACTCGAAATCATTTCTAAGATCAATTTAATTCTTATTAAATCAACATTGATGCCTGTGATTCGATCAGAACATTCCGGGTCAGCAAAAAATCTTCTGGAAGTATTGCCGTCATTAGTGTTCCCAAATCCTAGCTTGGGAATGTCTACGAGGAGACCGATTTCTTCTTTAAACTTGGTTTAAATATTATCTTTTGTTTCTTTCACAACTTTTTCATCTTCAGCTGACCGCGGCTGCCACTTTTTAAACGGTAATTTATAAGGCAAATGCAATAGCGACTCGAAAAAACGAATTCTTGCATGAAGAATCGAGAGTCCAAATTTCAGTGCTTCCTCGTTGACTTTCTCTGATACAATTAATTTGTTAAAACCATTTGGTAGTCTGTCCACAAATATAACATCTCATTGTGGATGCAGTATCAGATGCAGCGTTGCATACTTTTTCGTCAATCATTGTTAGTATCATTGTATGTTTTATTTTACCTAATTCATAAGGAGTGGAAAATTCTGTTGCTTTTAAATTTTTGGCTTGCCTTTCGATGTACGGTATTTCGTTTTTAGTAACATCTTTCGATTCATTGATAAAGCGTAAGCGTATGGGTCTGCCGAATCTGACAAAGGAAGGGACTGGGTTTTGCCATAAGACTTTCTTTTGCTCTCCATCAATCATTACGACTAATCTAAAAGGTACAAATGAGCTTTGGAAAATATTAGCATCACTGTCAGTATTATTTACAAATTTTTGTTTATATTGCGACGGCTGCGCTTCGTCACAGCCCCATTTTGAAATTAAAACCCTGTCTTGTTTTTCTTTCTGTGAACAAGTTTCTATGACTTCTGCTACCTATTTATATAAACGCAATACAGTGTGGTCAAGTAAAGCTTGCAGTTCAATCTCAGAGCAAGTTTCAGTCACTCGAATCGATTGCTTATTGGGGTAGCATTGGTTTTTGGCCTTTTTTATAACTGGCCTTTTGTTGGTCCCGTGTATTACTATCACTGTCTTCGACTGAAGTCGCCTTCTACGAAAATTACTAGTGCTTTTTCGGGTGTTTGTTTCTTAACAACTGTTTGCTTTTGAGCAGAAGTAATTGCTTTGCGAAATTTTTTAGCTCTAGTTGGCGTGGAAGTAATTTCTTTTATTATTTTTGATACATCAGTCTTTCCGGAAGTTCGTTGACTCACGCAAGCTGCATACGTCAGTTCCTCAAAAGGTATCCGCTGCCGTAGCTCTCTCGTTTTTCGACGCTTGCTGCGGTCACTTAACTCTTCGAATGTCGGTCGGGTGGGTCCTGGTTTTTGTGCGGCTGTGCAGACCAGTAAGACAATCCGAACGAAGATGTGAGCCATTCTTAATTGTTTTTTTAAGAAACATCCATCCTTGTAACTAGCGGCTACCCATTTCTTTTTAAAATCACTCTTAAAACACCTTAAGGCCCGATTTAAAACAGATTTTTGATCAGCTGGACATTTAGTCATGCCCACAAGTTTTTCTTCCATTAAAGTAAACTTTTCGTCAATTTTCTTTCCCTTAAATTCTTTCAGAATGTCATATAAAGCTCTTTTGGTAAACTTCCTGGTGGTTTGAAAAGACTCTACAAAGAAAAAAAAATTACAATGTTGAAATAATTTTATTTTTAAATACGTTAACTTTGAATGGATATAAAACAAAATGGCGGATCAAGGCGGACCATTTTTATTGTGCAATATAATTGCCAATAGCCTCAATTTTATGTCCATAAAAGAAATATAGCTCGACAAGACGCGACACTTAAACAAAAACACTATTATATGAAAATTATAAGTAAAAATAAACTGCCCAAATAAGTCATGTTTACATAGTTCGTATACGTATAAAACACAAAGAAAACGATAAAATTGCATTTAGAAATACGGTACATACCTTCCACCAAATATTTTTTTCGTAGTCTAACACATAAAATCACAATAGCGAGAAAACTAAACACCACAAACAAAAGCGTCGCGAACAAAGGCATGCGATCCCAACAGAGACTGGGTTCCGACTGACTTTATGTCAGAAAGCATGAGCAGGTGGATGTTTTGTGCGGCCAATGGATGGGCTGGTTACCGAACTTTAATAAGAAATGGTTAAAAAGGTTTTTAAGTAACTTATTGTTTTAGACTTTTAACCGGTTTTATAATGAAATTACTCCTATGTGGGACGGACCAAATTTTTAAATTACTTACGTAAAAATGCATATTTTTGCGTGATTCAAAGTTTATATGACAGAAGAAACCTGTAGCTATGAAATCTTGTCACTGTTTTCTTTTTTTTGTTTCTTTAGAATATTAAAACCTCGAGTCAAAGTTAGGTTTGGCTCAATATTTTGACCCTCTTATCAATCTGTTCATATTTTTTTATAAAGAGTAATTTTACCGAATCCTTTTATATACTGGGGCTTTGAAAGGTGTTGAATACATTCTGAAAGATTCAACAAATATTTATTGTGTATTTTTATAAACAATGTGTTTTTCTTAGGGCGGTTTTTTGGAGAGAGAGGAAGAGAATTTGAGAATTATATGAGGCGCCTCAGTATCTAAGACCATTTGGCGCCTTCAGATATGTTTAATTCAAAACTTTGGGGCGTCCTTTTATTTTTTTTTATTAAACAATTGGATTTCCTTAAGATAGTTTATAACTTTTCGAATGTTTTGGGTAGTAGGAGTGAAAGCAGATTTTAGGTAAGAATCATTAATATTGTGTTTTGCTCGTAGTGTTGCTAACTTGGCACAAATGTAAAGATGTGTCTGATGGTGAGTGTTTGATTACACTGATTACATATCGGAGGATCCTCTGATCGCAGTAGGTAGGAATGGGTTACCCAAGAGTGGCCAAATATTAGTCGATGAAGTATTGTTTGTTCTCTTTTACTTAGTCCAGTGGATATAAGTTTAGTAGGTATAGAAGTTATTATTTCGTGAAGTTTGTTATTATTTTCCAGTAGGTCCCTTAAATAAAGAGTGGAGCCGTATAATTGGTGAGGAATAGTGGCTGATTTTGCTTAATGATCTTTAAAAGTGATTTAAGTGTTGTTAGGGTATAGATTATTCATTCTAGAGCAGTTTATTTTTTTGCAGAAATGCACTATTGTGGATTTATTGGGTGAAAACTGAAATCCATGATTTAAACTCCATTTTTCTAAGGAGTTTAGGCAGTTTTGTATTTTTCTTTCACAGAGTCTAGAACTTAGTATATTACAAGGTCACTGGAAGACTGCAAAAGTTCAAACCTAGGAAGGCCAGGATACTGCTTCAGGAAGTACTGGCAGGTAGCAAAATCAGTGATAAACGTAGACAAAATTAAATGGGCGATAAACTCATTCAAACCGTATAAATCGCCAGGAACGGATGGCATTTATCCAGTTATGCTCCAGAAAGGACTAGAGCTTTTACTACATAGACTGTGTCTACTTTTAAGATGCAGTCTAGCTCTGGGCTATATATCAACAACCTGGAGGCTAATCAGATTAGCATTCATCCCCAAACCTGTCAAAACCGGACAGGATGGGGCAAAAGCTCTAAGACCAATAAATCTGATGTCGTTCGTGCTAAATAAAGACCCTAGAAAAGTTGCTGGATAGGCACATCAGGGAGATGCACTTACGAACAAACCTCTACCGTCATTACATATAACTTCGGACGATTTTGGCGGGTTTTCACAAAAATCATGATGCAAATCAAAGAATATTTTTTTGGCAGTTTAAATATATATTTCTTAATACTTCTACTACGTATTACCGCCAAAAAAAAATTGAAAAACAAACTATATTTTTTTTTTGAAAAGTGTCCGAATTAACATGCACTTTCATGAAATTTCGGACACACTTAAAAAACCGATAAGAACCGATATTAGAGCTATTTATGGTAACTTCGGACACTCCTTATATAAAAAAAATTATTTGATCTTCCAAGTCATGGGTTACAGAAAAAATGAACACATTTAGTAAAGAAATAAACCTTTTTATTTAGCATCAAGGTAATATAAGACATATGATAAAGTTTTTAAACAAAAATGAAACATTGTTCTCATCAAAATAAACTTTTTTCTCTAATTAAAATATTGTGTTTTCTTTAAAAAAACAAATAGTGAAAATTAGGAAATGTTGTCATACGAAACCATGTCGTTAACAGAAAATCTAAATCGTCCGCGGCGCAAATCTTTGGGGTTTTTTAATAATTGTGTAACTTGTGCCTTTGTGGTAATTGCTTTATCTTCCGTGTCGGGAAAAACAAAATAATTCCCAAATTTTTCACAATTTTTTTTTCCGTAAAAATTTAACATATAATTCGTTTGAAAAAGTTTCTATAATTTTACCAATATAATGAATGTCTCTATTTGTAGTAGCCTTAAAACACACCAAAACAAATTTTCCTTCTTCATAATTTTCATCGGGCAATGTATCTTCTTGCAAGTTCTGTTCTGACGTTGTAACGGTTTAATTTTGTCGATGCTATGTTATGGTGAATGCGCTGGTAAATGGGTAAATGGTCTACAGCATTAAATTATTTTTTTTTTATATTCGAGCTAATCTATCTTGGATGCGCTGACGAGTGGCTGGTCCGATTTTTATTTTCAACAGCTGCAGCCGGCCTGGGTCATTTTGCATGGCGGCCGCTGGTGAAACAACATTGGTTTAATATTTTTACTGCGAATATCGTGGTCATCCGTATGGGATTTTTAATTTAAACCATCCATATCTTTGCAAAGGCTCCAGTTTTGTTGTTGTGTGAATATTTTTGAAGATTAATGGTGAAATTTGCAAAGATAGTCCCTGAAAATCAGGATTATTAGATTTTATTCAAGCCGCCCACTTCGAGGCCACATGTTAACCTAAGTAAGTTTAATTAATTTCTTTTTTTTATCTGTTAAGCACTCATATTGATCGGTTTTTACTAATTTTACTTTTTGATTACTCTAATATTCCTACGTTTTATCGCATGATTTTTGAATGTTGGGAAAGTATTCTGAAATAAGGGCTATTATTCTCAATACAGTTTGTGTTTTTTTTCTCAGACGAAGGCAACTTATAACACTTTATTTTAGTTATTTTAAAATCTTACAGGCACTGGCTTTAGTTTTACATTGTGGAAATATAAATTTGGTCTGTCTGGCCTTTTTATAATAGTTTTTTTGTTATAAATATATTTTTTTTTTTGGGGAATTTCTTAATCAGTTTTTGGGTTAATTGACAGTTGATAATTAGTTTTTCTCTTGATTGTCTGTTTTAAAGCCTGTATTTTTTTTTAAATTTTGAGATGTATCATTATTGTTCCGTACTTTCTTTGCTAAGTAAGCTTTAGTTAAGAATACATAAAGATAACTTTAAAACTGTTGAAATTGTGTTAATTTATTTCCAAGTAAAATGACAAGCAAAAAAAATATATATAAAAATTTGTTTTTTTTTAGCTTAAAATCAAAATAATTTAAAAATTCTAATATACTGTTATAGGGGTCAAATATTCTTTATTTAGTGTAAAAGAAATACTTGATGAGTATTTATTTATTACTTACGTAATAATACCTAAAATAATTCAGAGTTGTTTTGTTGGCTAATTTCTCAAAACAATGTTTTTTAATTATGTCCCTTTTCAGCCGATGTGTCGATATATAAAGCTACTACGTTACTTTATACTAAATTCTTTTTGTACCAGTTTTTTTTATATTTGATTAGCCATGTATAAATTTCAAACTTTGGTTGTTTTTCTTAAACTGTGCTGTGCTTGGCAAGGAATGTTGGTTTATTGACTGTAAATTCGAATGTTAATTTTTTTTGTAAATTTCTAATGCTTTAAGGTTTAATTAATATTGATTATTATGCTCTTTTAATGGGTGTAGGGATGTTTTGTGTATATCGATTATCGATATGAGTGATATTGATTTATTAATTCTAGTAACTAGAAGTTTTTTTTTTTGCTTATTCGTGTTATTCTTGTTGACAAATGTAAATTCTTTTTTTTTGTAAGTTTCATTAATAAAATTAAGAGGCCGGCATGCGCATTAATAAAATTCCTTTTCAATTTTATATAATCATAAATCAAGATCGGTATTAATCGAGTGAGTTTTTTTTGGTAGTTTTTGGTTTTATTAAACATCAGTGATGTATGATTTGATTTTATACCTAATGAATGCGCAGAAACAGCTATGCCATTAGTAACCAATAATATTTTATTTTTAATGTCTTAAATTAATTTGTGGAAACAATTTTATTTATTTTTGGTATGTTCTGTCAACGATGATAGCACGAATGGCCTGTTGTTTGAATAGTTGTATTTAATTAATTGATTTAGTTGATTCTGTATTTTGAGGACTTGTATTATTGAATAGTTCTCCTTGGGCCTTCGGCCACTTCTTTTATTTGATACTATTGTTTTTTTTTATCTGTAAATTTATTTAAGGCCCTCAGCCAATTCTTTCGTTAATTATTTTTTTTTATCCTGTAAGTTTATTTAAGGCCCTCAGCCAATTCTTTCGTTATTTTTTTTTTATCTGTAAATTTATTTATGACCCTCAGCCGGTTTCTTTGTTTGTTGGTTTGCTTTGAGATTTAATAATGTACTTAAGGCCTTCAGCCAATTCTTCTGTTAGTTTATTTTTAATTTGGAAATGTATTTAAGGCCTTCAGCCATTTGCTTTGTTTTGTATTAAACTTTAATTTTTTTATGGTTCAAATTTTGATGCCTACCGATGTTTGTAGGGCCTCAAAATTCAAGTATAACTCCAAATTCAAGTTTAATTCCAAATTTGGATACTTTACCAAATTTACGTTCAAACTGACGTCCAAACTCAAGTATAACTCCAAACTTAAGTATAACTCCAAATTCAACTTTAACTTGTGATTTGCCTCAAATTTTACTCCGGGGTTGAGTCCAGACTCTGCAGACCACCCTTACCTGCCGTCAGGAAACAGGCAACCTTTTATTAATTTATTTATTTAACAATTACTAATCCTAATTTATGTAACTTGAAAACTTAAACTTTTTTTATTTATGAAATTTAAATCGTCAAGAAATTATTTCTAAATAAATGTAATTTGTTTTTAATCTTTTTGAGTTTTATTTAGCTCACCTGATACCAGAATAATTTGTATTAATATATTATTATTATTATTTTTTTTTCTCTTTAATGAGTATTGACCAAGTCAGTTTTTTTTAATGCTGATATGCTAACTTTTTTTGTTTTGTCGTGCACTGGTGTGTGATCGCCCAAGCAAGCTCCTATAACATCTAGGAGACTTCCAGTTTGTAGTCCGTAAGAAAACTGGTGGCGCCATAACGAACTCACTATTCCTCACCCTGAGCTGCGGGTAGGTTTGCACGCACACCTACAGCTTGCTTTGGTGTGAAGCTAACGTGTGCACAGGATAAATTTCGTATTAATTTTCTTACTTTCCCTTTTGAGCAATTGGTGTGACTCATCATAGTCACACCAGTTTTTATATAAACACTGCTTTAAAAAAAAAGTGCGTGGCAACGTGGTGGGTTGTTCTTCACTTTTAGAATGATCTGAATTACTGATCGCTATGGAATCACTTGATACTTCTTCTTGTCTGGTATGATCCCTTGCCCAGGGGCGATATTTATTTTTTTTTTGTTCTATTTACTCTTCTTACGGTGGGACCAGAGCCATTTCTTGATTTTTCCAGCAATGTTACAAAAGCTGAGGTCCATGCTTCCTTTTGCGAAGATAAATTTTCCTCATGCACTTTTTTTGGTAATTTTTTCAAAATTGTTTGTCTCTGTAAGGGAATTATACCACATGTTGCAAAGCCAGACTTTAGGTTTAGCTTCATATTTGTGCCTATTTTTAGGTTAGTTTCATTAAGGTGTCTCGGAAATTCGGATTTTGGAAGAACTCCTCTATTTTTTAATTTCCAGGATGTGAGAACTTGCTTCCACGCAATTTTAATTGGACGAAATATGGAAACATCCAACGGTTGACACAGTGTTACGTTTTATACCCTATTAAAGAATTTTAATGAATTCTTAAAGTACCACCTAAAAATATTACCTACCCTTAAGAATGCGGCCAACGTAACATGTGCTCGCGACTGCTAGTCGGCGTGGGAGTGGGTCAAATCTTGACCAGGGCGCCACTAGTTTGTACCTATATAAAAAATTAAACCCGCAAACCCAAACTAGAAGGTCCTCGATATCAAGAATCCTTAAGGGTAATTGATAAAAAAAAATAAATAATAAAAGCTAAATAAATAGGTTTGGTTGAGGTAGTATAGGGCAATAAAACACCGTCTGCTTCTGTTAGACAATAAACACATTTATTGGGCGCTGAGTCACTTGACCAAACGGTAAGTAAATGTCAAAAAAACGGTTTATAATGAGAAATTTTAAAATATGATAACTCGATATTAACACTAATTCATAAATTGGTCCATATGATGAAAATAAAATTTACAATGGAGCGTATGGCGTACATAACCTAGACTAAACCATACAAGGCAAGTATCCCATAAAAATAAGCCAATAATGGTCAGATGGTGTAATTTAAACAAGGCTTTGACACCGCGGAAAAGATTTTCTTTATTTTCCTTTTAAATCTAGTACATCACAATAGCAGGTCAGTATAAGTCAGCCATTACCTTATAATCTTCCATGTGCCTTATATGGGAAAGCTAGGCTACCGCTTTATAAAAGAAAGTATTAAATAAACAGTCAAGTGTATAACACGACAAATTTTCAAAAAAAATCATAATACTTCAGGATCAAAGTAAGGTTCAATGTCAATAAGTTACAAAATAAAAAAAAGAACAAAAATAAAATCAGATTATTTAAACCTTGTACGCGTGTACCATGGTATACGAGAACGTAGTATTTCACACCAATATGTATCATTAATTTATCACTAATAATAAAAATGAATCGCTAATAATAAGTCGACAAAGCCGCAAAATAAAGAAACAAACATAGTTTCATGTAAAAGTAATTGAGGGAATTTATAAGTAAACTGATTATTTTAAGCATTCAAATTGAATAAAGAAAACATGTTGCAACAAGCATGACCATAATTGTTTAACTACTGCTAATTGCAATCGGAAATTAATATTATTGCAGCAAGTTAACCAAATAAAACGCTGAAAGAAAAAGAGGAAAAAAATGGCAGTATTAAAACAACGCTAGGTCATACCTGTTACCTAAGAAGAAATGGAGACAAAAAAAACATAACCAGTGATGGGACAATTCAAAATAAAATTAACTGGTAATTTGATTATTAAAACAATTTTTTTATCATTTGATTATTTAGACAATTTAAATTATGATAATCCGATCAATAATTCATAATGGAATAACTCGATTCTTAACATAAGCGATAAGGCCCATCACTAATCATAACAAATGGCATTGCAACTCCGGCAACAGATGTTCATTTAAAATATCATTTTAAAGTCAGGGCAGTAACCCGTATGCACCCAATAATAAAAAAAAAAACACTTATCTAAACATTTAACGCCACAAATCCATAGCAGCCTGGGACCAAATCACCAGGGCGTCGTGACGCAGCTCACAACCAGTGGGACCCCACGAACCATAATGGCCCGTACCCCTCGGGTAGATATAGAATTAAATCCAGTAGTGGAAAAAGATAAATCCAGAAGTGGAAAATAAAAACCCTAAAAGAGAACAACTTCTTACACTCTTTTAGTACATTGGGTACCGACTTGGTACCAAAAAAATGAAAATTAAAATCCCAAAGCCTTTTCGACAAAATGGCGACGGCAAGGCATTTTTTTTACATTTATTAATTTAAGCCCCTCAAATGCCATGTGGCTTTTTAATATCATCCCCCTTATATACATAAAATAGCCTCTACATTGGGTACCAACTTGGTACCAAAAAAAATGAAAATGAAATTCCCAAAGCCTCGTGGACAAAATGGCGCCTGCAAGGCATTTTTTTCATTTATTAATTTTAGCCCCTTAAATGCCATGTGGCTTTTTAATATTATCCCCCTTATATACATAAAATAGCCTCTAAACGAGTTTCATAAAAAAATTATTAACGGCAATAAAAAAATGAAAAATGTGTTACAAAAAAAATTGACAGCACCCCATGTCGCAGATTGACTGCTAAACTACAATATATTACTTACTGGTGTTATAACCACCAACAATTACCCCTAAACTAAGAAAGTAGGCTTTAAAACACAATATATTACCTTTTAGATGGGTAGGGTTTCAGACAAAATTGCTCTTCTCCTCCCCAGGAGCCCAATTAGCGTAGAATCCGGAGTACTCTCCGTCCACGTGGCAGCTAGACCGTTCCACAAAAAAAACCAGGCAATCCAACCAACACGTCTTCGTGAAACCTCACATTAACTAGACAAGCCACTTACATAAGGCCTACAAGAGTTAATCCCCTTTCGGGAGAATTTTTCAATTCAAACTTCTCTTTAAGGCGCTACACGCTAAAAGCACCTGCTCTGGTCAGAGCCTTTTTGTTAAAGAGGACGTTTAGTCCCTTCGTTCTCTTAAGGTAAACTCACCGCCCTACCAACCGATGTCTTAAGCCATTCCGCACTCGGTGGCAGTACCGACCACGTCTGCCCAAGATGGCCGACGTAAGGTCACCCAGGTACACCAAACTTGCCAAACCAACAACTTCACGCCTCCAATTGCATCCGTTACCCAATAATCCATCATCCCAAATGATCAAATGCTACTTAAAAAGGTTATATAGTTATGACATTCGATATTTAATTTTGATTAAGTATGACATCACCGGTACGCACAACGCAGGATCCCGAAAAACCAACATTCGCGTATTGGCCTCCAAATCCGGCCTTAGACAACACGGGTGCCTATGACATGGAGCGTAGCCGTTGCCAAACCTATTCTTGACAGGTCATGTGACCCCCTTATTTGTAACTATATGGGCCTAATCGGTGGTCTAACTACGTAAAAGATGTGTTAATACCTCGGATGACGCATAGGGTTATTTCATAATAAGGTTCAATTATAAGATTTTCAAGTTATAAGATTTAATTAAACAAATTATTTACCAACTACGTAGGTATTCTAGCTATCTGGCAACACTGCACTTGCTCACATGGTTGACACAGCGTGACAGGTTATGTATAAACAAACCGGCCAAAACAATGGTACAGATTAATTAAATTAAACCAGCAACAACCTATACCACTCCAACGAAAATGGATTTATATAATTGTTAAAAATTCGCCGTAAGGCTGGCTTATCCGGTATGAGAAACAGTGTAAATTTTTAGGTCTGAGTGGTAAAAAGTTCTAAATTAATTTAGTTTATTATTATTTTTATTTTTAAATTAGGTGGACGCCAGGCCACATAAATATGCCTTGGTGTTGTGTCAAGCAATTAAAAGTGTGAGGGAGCTAGAATACTTACTACAAATTTCGCTATTGTGCTTGAAAAGAATTCTTCGAACCCCTATCGAGTAAAGAAAAATCACTTTGGAGAAACAGGTTAGTTTCAAGGCATTAGGTGTTTTATTTTGTCAGGGCTTTATGCCGATAGTGACATAAACTGAGTAGCAAAATAACTGAATTCATTCGAACACATTGTTACATATTTTTAAATCGAAATTTACATGTAACAATTTCCCCCCTTTCGTACAAAAAAAAAATCTAGAATATATATATGTATATTTTTTTTTAACTAAAATTAAGTGAAATATATACAATAGTATTTGCTAAAACACGTCTGTTTATTAGTCTTCCAAATTCACTGGATCCTTTAGGTCCTTAATGTGCCAAATCCCTTTTGAATTTCCAAACTCATCCTGCAATTCATAAGTCCATGGAGAAACACGTTTACGAATAGTAAAAGGGCCTAAATACTCGGGTGCCAGTTTTCGTGCGAAAAATTTCGAAGCGTCTGAGAGGGCGTAATTTTTCCGATAAACTAGCTGATTGGGAAGATATTCCACGTGCCGACAACGCAGATTGTAACGCTCGACGCTCTGCTTTCCCGCCACCTCTAGGCGTAACCTAACATCGTCAAATATCTTACCCATCACTTCTGAGCGGCGTTTGACGCTAAGTTCAGTTTGCTCATCTACTTCTGGGATATTCTTCTGCTTATATTCATCCCCAAATAAAATCATTTGTCGTCCAAAGTTGACAAAGTAAGGACTAAGCTTTGTAGTCTCATGAGTCGAAGTACGAAGTGCGCAAGCTATCTTGTCTATGTTAACATCCCAATCTCTATGATTATCCGAAATGTACATGCTCAGCATACTTTTCAACGTCCGATTTACTCTCTCAGTTGGATTTGCTCGAGGATGGTAGTTCGCATTGAACTTCAGTCGAACTTTATAATTTTCAGCCAGCCTCAAAAATGGTTTTCCACGATATTGTGGTCCATTATCACAAAGAATAGTGGAAGGAACTCCGAACAACAGGAAAACGTTCTGTTCGATAAAACGACAAACCGCTTCTGAAGAGGCTCTGCGAAGTGGACAAAGGAGCGAAAATTTACTGTGGTAGTCTGTCACCACTAACAGAAATGTGTGTCCTTGTTTTGATCTTGGCAAGGGTCCTAGAAGATCCGTGGAAATAACTTCCCAAGGTCGTTGAGGCTTAGTATGCGTGACCATTTTCGCTTTTGGAGGTCCAGTCTGTGATTTGTGTTGTAAACAAGTTACACAACGACTGACGAATCTCGAAATGTCGTTCCTCATCTTAGGCCAATAGAATTTCTCAGCGATACGTGAAAAGGTCTTGTATACGCCCATGTGCCCCGACGTGGGTGGTTCATGAGCATCTGCTATAACCTTTCTTCTATCTTCCTTGGCAACCACTTTCTTCCAGTTGTCTACTTCGGGTCCTAGTTCAGGGTAGTTACACCTTACAAACTTCCACAGTCCGGTACCACTTATTCTCCACCCAGGAAACTTTAAAGGTTTCGACTTGACTAATCCCATCATCTTTATATACCATTTATCTTTCACTGGCGGTGAGTCAGTATCTATTAAATCAAGTTTCGGAACTGCTCTACTAAGCATGTCCGGAACAACGTGTTCTTTGCCCTTCCTATGGATAAGAGTAAAATCGTACTGTTGCAACTGTACCTGCCATCTCGCAAGTCTACCAGTGGGTTGTTTCATGTTTTGCAGCCAAACCAAAGAATAATGGTCAGTAACAACAGTAAAACTGACAAGATCCAAATAGGGACGCAACTTACCAAGTGACCATACTACAGCAAGACACTCCCGTTCTGTAGTAGAATAGTTTTGTTCTTGCCTGGTAAGGCTCCGACTTAAATAGCTTATAACCCTTTCTGTGCCATCTGGTTGTGGTTGTGTCAGGACTGCTCCAAGTCCATATCCAGAACTATCACACTGGACAACAAAGGGTAGTTTATAATCAGGACAGCTTAATACTGGTGCTTGAACCAAACATTCCTTAATTTTCCTAAACGCTGATTCGCACTCCGGAGTCCATTCGAACCTTTTAGATTTTCGCAGTAATGCTGTGATAGGTGATATAGCTGTAGAAAAATCTTGAATAAACCTTCGGTACCAAGAGAAGGTGCCCACAATACGCCTAACCTCTGTAACATTTCTGGGTGCTGGAATTTCCAACATGGCTTTGACCTTATCAGCATCAACGTGCAAACCATGCCTATCCACTACATATCCTAGATACTTCATCTGAGGCCGGCAGAACTGGCATTTCTCTCTACTGACTGTCAAATTGGCTTCTCGAAGTCTCTTAAATACCTCTTCTAGAACTTTAAGATGAGTTTCGAAGTCCGGCGTCACTATAACGATATCATCCAAGTAAACAAAAACGTGAGGTTCTAGATCTGCTCCAAGCACATTGTCGATTAGCCTCTGCCAAGTAGCTGGTGCGTTATGCAGACCAAATGGGAGGCGTTTAAACTGGAAAAGGCCTCTATTTGGCACAGTAAAAGCAGTGAACGGTTTCGAGGATTCAGCGACAGGCACCTGCCAGTAAGCAGATTTAATGTCTAGACTAGAAAGATATTTTGCATCTCTCAATTTATCAAGGGTATCGCTGACTTGAGGCAACGGGTAGCTATCCCTTTCCGAGACGCTATTAAGTTTGCGAAAATCGACGCAAAATCTCTGCGAACCATCTTTCTTTTTCACCATAACGATCGGTGACGACCAAGGGCTTTTACTGGGCTCGATAACGCCGAGTTTAAGCATCTCTTCCACCTCCTTGTCTATAAGCTGTTGCATAGCTGGTGAGACACGATAATATCGTTGCTTAATAGGTCTTGACTTGGTTGTTATAACGTGTTCTGCTTTGTCAGTACATCCCAATCGATCGCCCATAAGCGTAAAATTCCTATCCAACAATTCCTTTAAGCGTTCGTCTTCCTCTGTAGTTAAAATGGTTTCTTCGGACGTCTCCACCGCAGCGAAATTTTAGGCAAGTCGGAGAAAAACCATTCATCACGCCTTAAATCTGGCACGATACCCATAGAGCGCCAAAAATCAGCCCCTAAAATCAAAGTATGAGGCAGATCAGGTATGACTATAGTCTTGATTAAGCGAACTCTATCTCTCACTCTCATAGGTATTTCGCAAACTCCAATACTAGAACATCGTTGTCCATTTGCCACTCTACAAGTTGGGGTTTGACTCTTGTCCAACTTAAGTGATAAACTTTCCACTAATTTCCAACCAGTGCTTCCAAGAATTGTACGAGAAGCTCCAGAATCCAGTAACCCAAGAATCGGTTTGCCTAATACATCTACCCTAAGATATGGCCTTTCATCTCCTTGCGCATGTTCTAAGACAAAGTCAAGTATTGGACGTAGACTACAATTGCTTGCGCTCTCTAAGTCAGAAACTTGACCTAGGAGCGCCTTTCGGCGTTTCCCGACCTACAATTAGGACAAGTCTTCACAGTCACTCCTTCCTTCTTACAACGGAAACAGAACTTTGGTTTCGGCAGCGCGCAACCAACAGCTCGGTGGCCAGGTTTCTTACAACGAAAACAGATAACTTCTTTATTTTCCGAAGTAGCGTTTGCCTCCTGAACCCGCACGGTAGATATATTTGGTTCTTCATCAACATAGGCCAAGTCTGGTTCGAACAAATTTCCACGCCTGGGAGGCTGTGCATAGCTCTCAACTGATTCTCTCCGTTCCTCCAAACGCCTACACAGTGTACGGAGTTGGCTTATTGAGGTAATATCAACCAAAGCTAGTTGGCTTTGATAAAAAGGTGCTAAGTTCCTTACGAGAATTTTCAATCTTGCTTCTTCCGAAATTGGACAAGTAAGTCTCTTGAAATAACCTGACATCACAGCTAAATAAATTCCTATACTTTCCTCAGATCCTTGAGTCCTCTTACGAATTTCTTCAAACAATTTCTCGTTATAATTGGTAGGTTGAAACTCCTCACGCAACAAATTAACGAACTCATCCCAGGTGGAAACCTCGCTTCGATAGGCTATATAGAATTGATATGCCTTACCTACAAATAAATCAATTCCTGAGTCTAAAAGCACTTCTTTCGGAACATGTCTGGCAACTCGAAGTTCCTCACACTTCTCCAAGAAAGCACTAAGAGAAAGTCCCTTCTTGTCTCCTGAGAACTGAAGGTTCCATTTACTTGGGAATACTGTCCGGGAAAAAGTCGTTCTTGTGTTTGCTATCGCCGTATTCCGGCTAAGAGCAGAAGAATTTGCTGCTTGCTGTAGATTTGCAGCAAAGCTTTTCTCGCCTTCATCTTCGGTATCGCTGTCATCCTCTTCCTGGAGCGCACTAGATCCACCAGCCTCGTTCTCTAAAAGATCCAAGGAAGGCGGAACCAACTGCTTGCTTCCTTCAAATTTCTCAGCCTGATCAGTCAGTTTCTTTAGCAAGGTAAGAGTCATAGCAACCCATTCGGATTTACTCTTTGCCTTGGCTGGAGAAGATCCTGGATCCATATTATCAAGCCTGTTCAATATATGCGAGAGCTTTGTTTGATACTTTTTGAAACTTCCGCTTTTTGTGCTCGCCGAAAATTTAGCAATAGCCGGTGTCAATTCTTTAATCTTGCTGTCCACGACTTCAGCATCTTCGTCAAAAGAATATGGGTACTCCGGATACTTTATACTTTCTCCAGTTTTCTCCATTTGGTAAGCAACTGTCAAGCGATGCCTCATCTCTTCACAATTACCTCCAGCAATTCCTCTGACGGCGAGCTCGTACGTAAGCTCATCCTGAGTTAGCCTGTTGACGTGTATTTTTCGTGACATGATGGAAAACTAATATTTTTCACAAAAAACGGGCACTATTCACTCACCAAACGGTAACTTCACTTAATTCGAAAAGAAAACAAAATGTACACGTTCGCAAAAGCATGTGCAGTATTACCACAAATCTCAACCAAACCTTCAGGACGTAAAAGAGAAATCAAATATGTAAAAAAATTCTGAAAAAAAAATAGCAAAAATTGCAAAAATGACCAAAAATAGCAAAAATAGCCCCACGTTGGGCGCCAATTGTTACGTTTTATACCCTATTAAAGAATTTTAATGAATTCTTAAAGTACCACCTAAAAATATTACCTACCCTTAAGAATGCGGCCAACGTAACATGTGCTCGCGACTGCTAGTCGGCGTGGGAGTGGGTCAAATCTTGACCAGGGCGCCACTAGTTTGTACCTATATAAAAAATTAAACCCGCAAACCCAAACTAGAAGGTCCTCGATATCAAGAATCCTTAAGGGTAATTGATAAAAAAAATAAATAATAAAAGCTAAATAAATAGGTTTGGTTGAGGTAGTATAGGGCAATAAAACACCGTCTGCTTCTGTTAGACAATAAACACATTTATTGGGCGCTGAGTCACTTGACCAAACGGTAAGTAAATGTCAAAAAAACGGTTTATAATGAGAAATTTTAAAATATGATAACTCGATATTAACACTAATTCATAAATTGGTCCATATGATGAAAATAAAATTTACAATGGAGCGTATGGCGTACATAACCTAGACTAAACCATACAAGGCAAGTATCCCATAAAAATAAGCCAATAATGGTCAGATGGTGTAATTTAAACAAGGCTTTGACACCGCGGAAAAGATTTTCTTTATTTTTCCTTTTAAATCTAGTACATCACAATAGCAGGTCAGTATAAGTCAGCCATTACCTTATAATCTTCCATGTGCCTTATATGGGAAAGCTAGGCTACCGCTTTATAAAAGAAAATATTAAATAAACAGTCAAGTGTATAACACGACAAATTTTCAAAAAAAAATCATAATACTTCAGGATCAAAGTAAGGTTCAATGTCAATAAGTTACAAAATAAAAAAAGAACAAAAATAAAAATCAGATTATTTAAACCTTGTACGCGTGTACCATGGTATACGAGAACGTAGTATTTCACACCAATATGTATCATTAATTTATCACTAATATTAAAAATGAATCGCTAATAATAAGTCGACAATGCCGCAAAATAAAGAAACAAACATAGTTTCATGTAAAAGTAATTGAGGAAATTTATAAGTAAACTGATTATTTTAAGCATTCAAATTGAATAAAGAAAACATGTTGCAACAAGCATGACCATAATTGTTTAACTACTGCTAATTGCAATCGGAAATTAATATTATTGCAGCAAGTTAACCAAATAAAACGCTGAAAGAAAAAGAGGAAAAAAATGGCAGTATTAAAACAACGCTAGGTCATACCTGTTACCTAAGAAGAAATGGAGACAAAAAAAAACATAACCAGTGATGGGACAATTCAAAATAAAATTAACTGGTAATTTGATTATTAAAACAATTTTTTTTATCATTTGATTATTTAGACAATTTAAATTATGATAATCCGATCAATAATTCATAATGGAATAACTCGATTCTTAACATAAGCGATAAGGCCCATCACTAATCATAACAAATGGCATTGCAACTCCGGCAACAGATGTTCATTTAAAATATCATTTTAAAGTCACGGCCGTAACCCGTATGCACCCAATAATAAAATTAAAAAAAAACACTTATCTAAACATTTAACGCCACAAATCCATAGCAGCCTGGGACCAAATCACCAGGGCGTCGTGACGCAGCTCACAACCAGTGGGACCCCACGAACCATAATGGCCCGTACCCCTCGGGTAGATATAGAATTAAATCCAGTAGTGGAAAAAGATAAATCCAGAAGTGGAAAATAAAAACCCTAAAAGAGAACAACTTCTTACACTCTTTTAGTACATTGGGTACCGACTTGGTACCAAAAAAAATGAAAATTAAAATCCCAAAGCCTTTTCGACAAAATGGCGACTGCAAGGCATTTTTTTTAATTTACTAATTTTAGCCCCTCAAATGCCATGTGGCTTTTTAATAACACCCCTTATGTACATAAAATAGCCTCTACATTGGGTACCAACTTGGTACCAAAAAAAAATGAAAATGAAAATCCCAAGCCTCATCGACAAAATGGCGACTGCAAGGCATTTTTTTACATTTATTAATTTTAGCCCCTTAAATGCCATGTGGCTTTTTAATATTATCCCCCTTATATACATAAAATAGCCTCTAAACGAGTTTCATAAAAAATTATTAACGGCAATAAAAAAATGAAAAATGTGTTACAAAAAAATTGACAGCACCCCATGTCGCAGATTGACTGCTAAACTACAATATATTACTTACTGGTGTTATAACCACCAACAATTACCCTTAAACTAAGAAAGTAGGCTTTAAAACACAATATATTACCTTTTAGATGGGTGGCAGCTAGACCGTTCCACAAAAAAACAGGCAATCCAACCAACACGTCTTCGTGAAAACTCACATAAACTAGACAAGCCACTTACATAAGGCCTATAAGAGTTAATCCCCTTTCGGGAGAATTTTTCAATTCAAACTTCTCTTTAAGGCGCTACACGCTAAAAGCACCTGCTCTGGTCAGAGCCTTTTTGTTAAAGAGGACGTTTAGTCCCATCGTTCTCTTAAGGTAAACTCACCGCCCTACCAACCGATGTCTTAAGCCATTCCGCACTCGGTGGCAGTACCGACCACGTCTGCCCAAGATGGCCGACATAAGGTCACCCAGGTACACCAAACTTGCCAAACCAACAACTTCACGCCTCCAATTGCATCCGTTACCCAATAATCCATCATCCCAAATGATCAAATGCTACTTAAAAAGGTTATATAGTTATGACATTCGATATTTAATTTTGATTAAGTATGACATCACCGGTACGCACAACGCAGGATCCCGAAAAACCAACATTCGCGTATTGGCCTCCAAATCCGGCCTTAGACAACACGGGTGCCCATGACATAGAGCGTAGCCGTTGCCAAACCTATTCTTGACAGGTCATGTGACCCCCTTATTTGTAACTATATGAGCCTAATCGGTGGTCTAAGATGTGTTAATACCTCGGATGACGCATAGGGTTATTTCATAATAAGGTTCAATTATAAGATTTTCAAGTTATAAGATTTAATTAAACAAATTATTTACCAACCACGTAGGTATTCTAGCTATCTGGCAACACTGCACTTGCTCACATGGTTGACACAGCGTGACAGGTTATGTATAAACAAACCGGCCAAAACAATGGTACAGATTAATTAAATTAAACCAGCAACAACCTATACCACTCCAACGAAAATGGATTTATATAATTGTGAAAAATTCGCCGTAAGGCTGGCTTATCCGGTATGAGAAACAGTGTAAATTTTTAGGTCTGAGTGGTAAAAAGTTCTAAATTAAATTAGTTTATCATTATTTTTATTTTTAAATTAGGTGGACGCCAGGCCACATAAATATGCCTTGGTGCTGTGTCAAGCAATTAAAAGTGTGAGGGAGCTAGAATACTTAATACAAATTTCGCTATTGTGCTTGAAAAGAAATCTTCGAACCCCTATCGAGTAAAGAAAAATCACTTTGGAGAAACAGGTTAGTTTCAAGGCATTAGGTGTTTTATTTTGTCAGGGCTTTATGCCGATAGTGACATAAACTGAGTAGCAAAATAACTGAATTCATTCGAACACATTGTTACATATTTTTAAATCGAAATTTACATGTAACAACAGATGTGTGGAGTTGGGAGGCAACAGAATAAATTGTATGTTATTGTTTTTGCAAGCAGTTATGACATCTAGGGAAACGTGGCTGGCTAAATTGTCACCTATTAGGGCTTTGTTTCCATCACGTCTCTTAAAAAATGGTAAAGCTATTGCTCGAAACCATGCCTCGAACAATGCTTGGTCGAACCATCCCGATTTGCTGCCGTTGTAACCAGCCCCTCGTGGGCCATTGTCCACCCATGTTGGGTATAGATTTTGAGACTTGTATACTATATACGGAGGAAACAATTCTCCAGATCCCGCAGCCGCAAACATCACCGAAACGCTAGTTTTTGACGAGTCGATGATCCGATCAGCATGCTTGGAACCACGCCTTACTACTACCTTGATTCGTCCGGGATCGTCACTGAAGTTCGTCTTGTCATAGTTAACTATGTTGTCAGGTGGGACGTCTTTTAATGATACCTCTAACTCATCAAAGTCCCTCTCAATTGTTTGCTGATCGACTTCAGTACTAACTCTTTTAATATTTTCGGAAAGTCTCACTGTCAGCTCTTTATGACGCTCCATAAAGCTATATAGCCACTGCCTTCCAGATGTGTTATCTTTAAATCTTCTTTCCACAAGACCTCGGTTTTCTAAATAAATTTTAACAACCTGTTGAATATCAGTTCCCCGGAGAGGAAACCCCCACTCCGCTGCTGTCGTTAGGCACTCAGATAAAAGAAGTTCATCTTTTGATTGAAACACTGTTGCTCTGCCCACTTTTCCATCATGCCTCTTATTTATGCGGTCACTTAGTGTTGATTTGAGAACCCTGTACTTTTCGGCTGCCCTCCGTAAAGACAACTTTCCGCTTTTGACGTCGGCTTTGGCTTTAGTCATATCCGACGGGTTCTAGTATTTGTATGGCCTGTCCGCCCTTAATTTTGAAGGCATTTTAGGTGTCCGAAGTTACCCTACAAAAAACAGTTTTTATAAATTTTTACCATTCTACATATTTAAAAAAAGCAAAATAAAAATTCTAATTATTCTTAAATGTTTGCAACATTATAAGGATTAATCCACATAAAAAATATAAATCGTAGAAACTTACCGTACAATTACACAGAGAAGGTTTTCCACAGTTGGAAGAAAAATTTAAAAATTACGTAATTTTACGACCAGGACTCGGCGGAACCTTACCTCCCTTAACAGTGAATTAATTCGCTCTAACAGGTATTTGACAAGTGTTTAGACATGCAACGCTGGCAGAACTGGTTTAACGTTAATATGGAGGGGAAAAATCCACTAACAGCGTGGAAACGTCCTGACGTCCGAAATAACAGTACATATCCGAAATTATATGTAATGACGGTACACAAAGACTTACATGCATACACAGCAGATAAGTCCACAGAAACAGCATTACATGAGCCGAATATGCTCTCAAATACCAGGAGGTACTAAGGTGTGCCTTCCTAATGGCTCCTAATTATTCCAATGATGAAAAGGTGGATATGCTAGAAATTTACTTTAAATCTAACAGAAATACAGAAGCTGCAGCACTTGCATACGAAGAACAATTTCCGGAGCGGCAGCAACCTAACCAAAGACATTTTAGATTCTTAGTTACGAACTTGTTAGCCTATGGATCTTTTGTGAAACCGAATCCCAAAACCTATACAAAAAATAATAAAGAAAGAGAGGCGATTATAATGGAAAACGTTAGAGATGATCCCACAACATCGGTTAGAAAAGTGAAAGAATATACAACAATTCCTAAGTCATCTGTGCATCGGTCTTTAAAAAAACACCGTTTTCATCCATACCAACCACGTCTTGTCCAGTGTCTTCAGGGGAATGATTTCAATAGACGAATCACCTTTAGTCAATGGTTTATTACTAAATGTCAACAGATACCCAATTTCCAATTCAAGGT
The DNA here is from genome assembly GCA_019359885.1 of Listronotus oregonensis. NCBI lineage: Eukaryota > Metazoa > Arthropoda > Insecta > Coleoptera > Curculionidae > Listronotus > Listronotus oregonensis. Next base: position 24,450 of record JAHBCN010006198.1, on the reverse strand, counting down.
TCTCTGGACAGACGAAACCCGGTTTACAAATTGTGGAATTTTTAATAGGCACAATTATCACTGCTGGGATACAGAAAACTCACATAATTTAGAAGAAAGACGGCTACAAACAAGGTTTGGCTTTAATGTCTGGTGTGGCATAATAGGTAGTTTAAATTGCACCTTTACTTTACGTCTTACAATTAGATAAAACATTTATTTTTCTGTTTTAGACAACCGTTTAATTGGACCATTTATTTTTGAAGAAACTCTGAATAAAGATAGGTATTTGCTACCTCTGCAAGAACATATTTTACCGGCCATTATAAATATAGTTTCGCCAAATAAAATGAATAATTTGTGGTTCCAGCGAGACGGATGTCCAGCGCACAGTACCAGAGAGGTAATGGAGGTCCTTAGAAATACCTTTAATGACACCATAATCTCTAATAATGGGCCAATTGCTTGGCCAGCTAGATCACCGGACATCACACCCCCTGATTTGACACGCCAAAAATTAGGTGTACGAGTTTTCTTTGTCTAAAACTAGGCTAGAACTAAAACACAGGTTACGGGATGTGTTTGCTTCCATCAACCGAAACACGTTACGCCGAGTAACCCGCAAGGTGTTGGGAAAATGCGAGAAATGTGTGGAAAATGGAGGAAGACATGTACTGTGATTTTATTTTCTTGTTTACTGTTACATTTTTGTTTTACAGTTGTGTTTAATTATTATCAGTTTTAGGTAATATTAGGAAGTATTAATATTTGCAAAAAGCATCATTTACATCGTATAAAAATCCAAAGTTTGGGTAAATATCTCAAAAACAAATAAAGTTGAAAAAATATTTTTACCTAAATTAAATTCTTCTTAAAAAAGTGTTCCAATAATGTAGTAATCTTAAAACCGTAAAATTGGTAGTTTGCGAGCTACGAGGTTTCTGCCCCTATCTAGCGTCAATTCTATCCATATATGTATATATATATATATATATATAATATATATATATATATATATATATATATATATATATATATATATATATATATATATATATATATATATATATATATATATATATATATATATATATATATATACCGTAGATACCAGAGTATATGTTTTGGGGTTGCTGAATTCAAATCCGGTGTCAATTTGACTCCATCAGGTCAAGGTCAATAACATTTCAAGGTAAAATTTTCAAAATTAATCGCAACCAAATTTAAAGAGTGTTTACTTATGTATTTGAGGACGCTGAATACTAATCCGTGGTCAGTTTGACTACATTAAATTTGGTTGCGATTTAACCTTGAAATGTCCTTAACCCTGACCTGATGGGGCCAAACTAGTTTGGATTCATCGACCCCAAAAACATAAAGATACCATGGTCAAGTCTTTCAGACCTTTAATTTTTTTAGGGCATTTCAAGGTCAAATCGCGACCAAATTTGATGGAGTCAAACTGACAACAGATTCGTATTCAGCGACCTGAAATATATAAGTATACACTGTTCAAATTTGGTTGCGAGTAATTTTGCAGATTTGACCTTGAAATGCCCTTGACCCTGAACTGATGGAGTTAAACTAATCCGGGATTTGAATTTAGCGACTCCAAAACCATATAGATACCATGGTCGAGTCTTTCGGACGTGCCAAATTCGGCAAACGGCCGAATTATTAATTTCCGGCAAATTTCAACCTCGGTTATCGTTGGGTTTATGCTAAAATGATACATATTAAATATTGTAGAGAATAAAAATTAATTTTTATCAAGATTTTAAAAAACGCAAAAATGGACTTTTGATATATTTTTTTAATTACTAAGCTAGATCGTTATTCACTTCAAATTCGGTTAGCCCGGGTCAAAAAACTTCCATACTAATATTTTGAACCAGATCGAATTATCACGAAAAAAAAGGTTAGGTTAGGTTCAATTTAAAAAAATCGTCGATAACTTAAAAATTTGTTTGCAATTTAAAGTTTGCAAAAACATGTTTTTGGATTTCCAGACAAAATCAGAAGATGAAAGAAATACAATAAAAAAGTGCGTAATATTTTATTTACATTAAACTATACATTCTTAGGTTCAGGGTGTCCCAAATTGGAGCCTTATCATTGGGATCTCGGAAACTTAAAGAGATACGAGGTCGGTTTAATAAAGGCAAAGTTGCGCAATTTGATGCTGATCAAAATGCCACCTTAATAGTTTAAACATTTTAAATACTTTCGAACACTTTTGAAAAGACCATATATTCGCAATTTCATTTTTATTTTTTTTTATCACTCTACTTGATTGGATGTAACAAAATAAATTTTATATTCCTTATGCTACTTTTCTGTTCTACAAGGCAGTGTTATTAGATTTACACACCGACGTTTCGTCTTTTTGCCATCATCAACTTTGTTTTTTTAAATACGGCCCTTGATTTTTTCACAGATTTTACGAGCTCTAAGGTTTCAAAACTAATGATGTATCGCACTTATTCAAAAAATTCATAATAATGTCAAGAAAGACATAGAATTGATTCTTGGTAAGATCTTACCAGGAAATTATTAAAATGCTTTGGTTTCGAAACCTTAAAAGCTTTTAAAATCAGTAATAAAAAAATCCAGGACCGTATTTAAAAAAAAACAAAGTTGATGATGGCAGCTCACAGACGAAACGTCGGTGTGTACATCTAATAACATTGTTTTGTAGAACAAAAAAAGTATCAATAGAAATGTGAAATTTATTTTGTTATATCTAGTCAAATAAAAAATAAAAATAAAATCGCGAATATTCGGTTTATTTCCAAAAGTGTTCGAAAGTATTTAAATTTTTTAAAACTTTTAAGGTGGCAATTTACCCTACCTCGTTTCTCTTCAAGTTTCCGAGATACCAGTGATGAGGTTCGAACTTGGGACACCCTGTACATGGTTTATATTTATCGATAGGTTTTATAATATAATAATTTTCTTTATAAAAATTTATCTTGCCAAGTCACTTGTCCAACTTCACTTTCAAAATAGTTTGCACATCAATTTCTAATTGCATTTCCAACATGAAACAATTCTTATAGGTATAAAAAAGATATGATTGAAATGACGCGGCTTGCCTATCTCATGCGCACTGAAACTCCGATGGGTATCAAAGAGATTAGATTGGAAACAATCTTTGCGTCCCGATTACTTTTAAGCTCATGTGTACCGGCACTTAGACACTTGTCAATCTATTATTGGAAAAATTACAAGAAAATGGAGTTCACTAACAAAGAATACGGTGATATTGTTTATGTGTATGGGTGTTGCGATGGAAACACTCTAGCTGCTTGTCACCGGAGATTTCCAAACAGGCGGCAACCTTCTAGGCGAGTTTTTTCTGAAACAATTCAAAGACTTCGTGACTGTGGAATCGGTAAGCGTCCCAAAAGCGGCCGTAATAGGACTCACACAGTAGAACGGGGAGAAGCAGATATCTTCTGGGTTTATTAAATTAATTATAAAAAAATAACTACAAATTGCTTAAGAACTAAACTAATTAACTAAACACAAATTTTAGATTTAGGATGTTAATACTTATTCAATTTTTGTTTCAAATGCTTCAATTTAGGAAATAATAAACTAAGTTTAGTATCATAGAACGTATTTAATTTTAATATAATAGAGTTTTTGGCTACCATCGAAATATCTTCCACACATGACCAACTAAATTTAAAACTTTTATTTCTTATAAACTTTACCTCGTATTCTTGTGCAACGGAAATTATTTGACCAACATAGTATTTCTCTTTGTATTTATAGTATTTAGAGATACCACTATATAATCATCGGCAGCAAATACCTTTGCATTTTCTAGATCAACAGGAGCATTTTTTTCTTTTAATTTTTTTTTCAGAATAAAGGGAAATATTTTTATCACTTATTACCGAAATTTTGCTAATTTTTTTTTCTGCGACTCTTTATTTTTAACTCCCTTTTCTTATTTGGATGATGGACCTGTTTCTAGATTACTGCCATTTTTGGAATAAAGATCTTCCAAGCATATTCCTTAACCAGGCTGAACGTTAATCTTAGATTTCCTTTGTTTCTTAAGCGGGATTTACACTGTGTCACTTTGGATGTACATCCAAAGTGAATCACTCAAAGTGAAATCTTCCAGATAATTCATCCTTGTTTACATATTTTCATCCAGTTTGGTGGTTTCTCACGCGCACTTGTCACTTCGTGTTGATGTGCAATAATTAAAGGTGTTGGTGGCAGGTAGCAAAATGTCTCGAGCGAGAAGAAATGCAAGGATTGTACGCGGGGGCATTGACTTAATTTCACGTGGACTGATACATGAACTAAACTTAAGTTTATCAAATGATCGCGCTGAAAGACGATGGTGGGTGAAACCATGGGTTTCAAAGAGAGAAAATCTGGGAGCATCGTCAACGCTCTTAAGAGAATGGGCAGAAGAAAATCCTGAAGTGTACAGAAATCATTTAAGAATGAATGAGGACCAATTCACATATCTTCTTGAAAAAGTAACTCCGTTAATTAAAAAAAAAAGACACTTGGTTCCGAGAAGCTTTGAGCCCGAAATTAAAACTACAAATGACGCTACGATATCTAGCGACTGGGGATAATATTGGTACATTGAGCGCATTGTACAGAATTCCAAGAAGTACATTCTCAGTGTTTTTTCCTGAGGTATGCGAGGCTATATACAACGTTTTGGCAGATTTTATACTGGTAAGTACAAAGTTTATTCCTTACAGTTAAATTGATTTATAAGTTAGCAGAATAAAGTAAAAAGTTTGCTGAAATCATATTGAGTGTTTGTGTTGCGGTTATCTGAGTCTGTTGATTGGTAGTAGTTTTGTGATTGCTGTGAAAGAAAGTTCTGGCCTGGTGATGAAATTACAGAGTACTGGTCGGAATCACGTGTTTCCAGAGGAAGTTCATAATTAGATGGGCTAGACGACACCGATGGTTGAGACTGATTACCTGACGCGAGCTGGAAGAGACGTTCTTGTGTCATAACATTCTGTAACTTCTCTTGACAAATAAGAGCCCTATTTAAAGGCATTTTCTTTAATTGTATGGCGAGACTCTCACAGAAGACGTCGAATTCGTTTGGATCATGCTTATTTTCTTCTGATATTTTCCTCAATTGTTTTATTGCATCATGAAACCCCGAAGCGGAATCATTAAGAGAACGCTTTCGGCCTTTTTTGGAATTCTGTAAGTTGGCAATACTTTTTGGAGTACTTGTAGTTACCGCCGAAGAGATTTCCATATTATCTGGAGATGGTGCCTCAGTGTCCAGAACCTGTACTGTTTGCTCTTTATGGTGCTCCAAATTTTGCTGGTCATTTTCTGTTTTTCTAGAAGTATTCTTTCCCGTCGATTTTAATTCCTGAAACAGAAGAACATTTGCATTTAATTGACACATAGCATTCCTAGAAATAATTACAGAAATACAAAAATTTAAATATATAATACAAAATTTGAGTACAAATAACATACGTCACGAAAATTAAGGGAGCAATTTTATGTGCCAAAGAATATTGGCACAGCAAAGGTGTTACTTTAATTAGTACTGAAAATCTTGAAATTATTATGTTGTAAAAAGGTTAATACAAAATCATTTGGTCACATAAAATCACCCCCTTAATTTTAATGTCCTTTCTTCAAAAGACCCAATATACTATTGTCTCTAAAAATTTGTTACAGGTGCCTAACAACGTTCAGAGCTGGGAAAAAGTGATGCGAGACTACGAAACTTTATGGAATTTCCCGAATGTATGTGGGGCTATGGACGGTAAGCACGTCAACATCAAGTGTCCGCCGAATACTGGTTACAGTATTTTAATTACAAGAAAGATTTCAGTACGATTCTATTTGCAATTGTCGATGCTAATTATAATTTCTTGTATATCGACGTGGGAACAAATGGAAGAGTAAATGATGCCGCAGTGTTTGCGAAATCAACATTTTTTTTTATTTATTGATTTAATTCCCAACCAACTATACAGTTTATTACAGGGAATATAACATAAAAAAATATAACAATATATTAACTTTAACAAGAACTCATTAATAAAACAGTCAAATTAATTTTAAATATTTTTTTATATGTATTTTAAACAGTGATAATTTTTTAATTTTTTTAATTCTTATTGGTAGACTATTGTATATTTTTATTCCGTTATGGAGTATTGATCTCATTCCAAAATTACTTTTTATTTGAATAGTTTCTAATAAATCTGTTTGTCTAGTATTATGCCCATGCATGTTATTAATATTTTTAAGTATGATATTTGAATTTTTTCTTTTAATTTCAGGGAATGAATGAATATACATGTTTTTAATTTATATATATGATTTATATCAAAATAATTATTTGGTTTGTACAAATTAATTGTTGGTTCAAGATATGGTAATTTATGAATACATTTAATAATTTTATTTTGAAGTCTTTTTAAAGGTGTTAATATTTTTGAGTTTGCTGAACCCCATACTGAAATTAAATATTGTAATTTTGAGTGTACCAAACTATAATAAATATTTTTAAGCAATTTTAAGGGTATATAATTCCGAATCTTAAACAAAATTCCTATTAAAGGTGATAGATAATTTCGAAGATAGTCTATATGTTTTCTGTAACTTAAATTTTCATCAATATATAATCCCAAAAATTTTATACTCGTAGAATAATTTATTTTTATTTTTAAATGATATATAAGGAATTTTATCTTTTCTTTGTTGTTTGCTGATAATTATATAGGAGGATTTATTTAAATTTAAAGTAAGTTTATTAAATTGTAACCAATTAAAGACAATGTTTAAATCATATTTAATATTGTCTTGAATTTCACTGTTTCTGTCAGCAAAATATAGGATGGTTGTATCATCGGCAAACAATTTTATAGTACCCTTTAATTTTAATAAAGGCATAGAATTTATATAATTTAAAAATAGTATTGGGCCCAAAATAGATCCTTGTGGTATTCCACAAGAAATTATTTTTGAGGAACTAATGTTTTTTTCAATTTTAACATATTGCTTTCTGTGTTTCAAATAACTTGCAAACCAACAATGAATTTTTCCTCGTATTCCCATATTAAATAATTTTTGAAGTAATATATCATGGTTTACAGTATCAAAAGCTTTGCATAAATCTAAGGATAACAGAGCACATTTCTTATTCTGATCTAAATTTAATTGAATATCTGTTGTAAGATCTATTTCTGCTGCTTCTGTATCACTAAATTTACGAAAAGCGTATTGGTTTTCCGAAAGAAGTTTTTGAGTTTCTAAAAGTTGACTAATTTTCTATTCATGATTTTTTCTAAAATTTTTGAAAATACTGATAAAACGGAAATGGGTCTATAATTATTTGGATTACTAGATTCACCACTTTTAAATATAGGTGATACTTTTGCTAATTTCATTTGTTCTGGAAAAACAGATGTTTTAAAAGATAATTCTACCAAATGTGTTAGAATTGGCAATAATTCATTTTTGACTGTTTTAATAACTTTTACAGTAATATCATCAAGTCCGCATGCTTTTCTAGGATCTAAATTATCAATAATTTGTTTAATTTCCTCTTCACTGGTAATTTCATTTTCTTTTAAAATCATAGACTTTAAATTTGGTTTTTCTTCTGGTATCGTCACTAATGGAATTTGTTTTGATAACTTTGGACCAATATTTATAAAATGATTATTCATTTCTTCACTTATCATTTGTTTATTTTCAATTTTGGTATTATTTATTAATAAATAGTCAATATTAGATTTGTTACTTGTAGATTTTGCTGTTAAAAGTAAATTTATATTTTCCCAAATTTTCTTTTGATTACCACTATCAAATTGTTCTTTGTAGAATTTTTGTTTCACTGATTTAATTTGTTTTTTGACTAGATTATTATAGTAATTATATAAATTTACAATTTCCATATTTTCTTGATATTTTTTCTTTTTGTGATAATAGTTGTCTCTAGTCTTAATAAGGTTAGCTAATTCCCTATTAAACCATGGCTTAGAATTTCTTTTTTGTTTAATCAAAACTTTATATGAGCATTTTTTAAATATATCAATAATTTTGTCATAATATTTATTTGTATCATAAAATTCATATTTTCTGTCGTTTAAGAGATTAAGTTGTTTTCTTAAATTATCTATATTAAATTTATTAATAGGGATATATTCAAATCTTGAAGTTTCTATCTTTGATTTTATGGAAATGTCTAAAACTTGAATTTTATGATCACTTAACGGGCTATCCAAAAATTTAATTTTTACTTCTTTCAATGAATTTGTTATTATATGGTCTATAAGAGTCCTACTGTTTTTTGTTTCACGTGTTGGAATATTTTTATTACATAATTTAAAATTATTTGATTGATAAATATCTATAAGATTTTTTAAATCCTTACTGTTTTCTAAAATATCAATATTTACGTCGCCGATTAAAAAACAGTCTAAATTTAATACTATTAAATTTTCAAGTTTTTGATCTAGAAAATTTATGAAGTCTGTATTTTTTATCGTTTGAGGCTTATATATTGCACATAGGAGTAAATCATATTCTTTGATTTTAATGGCAATATATGACAATTCATTTTCAATTTTTTCTATTATTTCAACAATAATATTGTTTTTTACAAAAATACCTAATCCACCACCAGTTTTTTCTCTTGTTGCAAAAATTGATGTAAAGTCTTTAAAATTAAAATATTTTTGTTCTTCTTTCTTCACCCATGTTTCGGTAATGACAATAATTTTCACATTTTCTTCAGATATTAATATTTCTAATTCATCCATCTTATTCTTCATTGAACGTGCATTAATATAAAGAATTTTTAAAGCATTCATTTTTTTTTGCTATAACTTAAAAATTTGTATTATTTATTATTAGAATAATTAACTTTTTCTTTATATTCTTTGATTTTTCTTTGATGTATTGGACATTCATTACTAACAGTTTCATGATTAGAGAGTAGGTTTGTTTTATATTTTTCATTGTGTATTTTGCAATTATTACATAATAAACTTTTTTTTTCACATTTTCAGAAAATGTGATTTCCAGCACAAAAAGAACAAATTTGACTTTTATTACATTGAATGCTTTTGTGTCCATAACCATAACATTTATAACATGTTAAAATATTAAAATCTTCTTTTATTGTACATTTTTCCCAACCAAGGCTTACATTTTGATTAACTAATTTTTTAAAACATTTTCCATTGCATTCTATATGAATAATAAATTTCTTTGTATATTTTGATTGCCTTATATATTTTATACTCAAATTGTCATCTTCATCCAAATATTTTAATGTTTTTAGTTCATTTAGTAAATCTTCTTCCGTATATTTTCTTGTAGAGCCAATTAATACTAGTCTTGGTAATTTCATTTTTGATGTTTCTACTGTATAATTTTTACATAAGTTTTCGTGTGATAATTCTTTCAGTCTTTCAACTTCTTCTTTAGTATTTGCTTTTATGATTATTCCGCCATTTCTAATTTCTTTAATCCCTCTTACATTCGCTTTAACACTAATTGGATTGACTTTTCTTTGTACATCCTCCTTAGTTTGTTGACTATTTTGATTATTTTTTGGTTTAATAATAATTACTGGGATGTTCTCTTTTTCGGTATTTTTAATATTAATTTGTTTTATTGCTGTTGAATATGATTTTTTTTCTTGAATTGGATTTATATTAATGTCATTAAATACTTCAAATAATTTTGTTATTTGAGTGTCAATTTGATTTATTTTTTTAATTACCTCCAAATTTTCAAAATTTTCAATTTTTTTATTAAATACTCTATTTTGTTGTACATTTAACAATATGTGTCTTAAGAAACATATTTTCTTCTTTTAATTTTTCAACATTTGTGTTTGAGTTATTTTCTTTTATACAAATAGGACATCTCCATTCTTCTTTATTTTTCTTAATTTCTGAAGCTTTTTTCTTTGTTAACTTGGAACAATTTAAACAAAACCATTTAAAACAAAAAGAGCATCCAATAAAAAATATTTTCTTGTTAAATTCTAAAGAACAATTACCACACTTTTGTGAATTAATTTGGTTTTCGTCTATATTTTTATTTGAAGACGTTTGTGCTTCTCTTTTATCTTGTGAGTTAATTTCAAAGGTTTTTAAAAATTCATAATACTTTTCATCTTTTGGATATTTTAGTGATAAATAACAACTTTCTTCATCTGAATTTTCATTTTCATTTGACTCTGTATCTTGATTTACTGACTTTGACAATGATGTTTTCTGTCGATTTTTATTACCCATTTTTTTCTTTAAAAGACTTACTTTTTGTACATTCTTTAACTTATTTGAAATCTTTATAACATTAAGAACTGTTTTCTTGTACGCAATTTATTTTTTGCTAGGTCTTGCGAAATAACTCACTGAATATACCGGAACAAGGGATTTTCATCGCTGATGATGCCTTCCCATTGAGAACTAACATTTTGAAGCCATTTTCCAGATGTGGCCCACTAACCGAGAAACAAAAGATATTTAATTACAGACTTTCAAGGGCTCGTCGATGTGTGGAAAACACATTCGGCATACTTGTGTCAAAATTTCGAATCTTTGAGAAGCCGATTCCACTCTCTGTACAAACAACAGAACAAGTGGTGAAAACTACATGTGCTCTTCACAATTGGTTAAGGAAAACTTCAACTCCTTTAAATCCATATATCCAGAGAGATATGCTGGATATTGAAGAGTGGGAAGAAGGAAGGGTTAAATCAGGTACTGCTACCCAACATCCGCATACCAGCCTTGAAAAATTTCCCACAGTGCAACACATAACTACACCAGGGCAGCAGGAGAAGTACGAACTTACTATGCTGAACGATTTGTTACAACAGATATTGTACCTTGGCAATGGAAAATGATTTAGCAACCTTGATGCTAGCATGTTATATTATGATAATGTACCTATGTACTGTAACTGTAGTGATTAGCAATAAAAAATAAAAATAAATAAACATCTTTGGTGTGTCAATCATTATTAGCACATAAAAACTTTAGTACCATAATTATTGATTTTATGAAAAAAATATGTGTATTAAATGTATTTACCTGCAAGTTTGAAGAACTTGGCTTTGGAGTGCATACATTGCGTAGGAACACATCTGCATCTTTAAACCAAAATAGTCGGGGCTCATAAACATCATCAAAACCAGCGCCACTTCTTTCTGAATTTCTGATCTTGGAAAGTTCTGCTACATAACGAGTTCGAATGGTTTTTATTTTCGCTTTTACATCTGCTACAGTTAACTCGGGCAAATTTAAATCAGTGACCATTGAGGAGTACGCTTTTTCCCGCACATTTGATTTGCTATAATCGCTACATTTGTTATTCCACAAGCACTCGTATTGCCCGTATGTTTCAAGAAAGATTTCCATGTGTTTATCTTGCCACTTAAATGACATTCTTTGACTTAACTTGCACTTTAAATTAACCGAAACGCAAAGAAAAACTTGAAATAAGGACAGATATTCGACTGCCGATTGTCGTCTAAATAGCGAATTGGGCGGCGGTAATGAACCGGTTGTATTTACATTTTTCACTGAACCTTCAGGATGGACGAATCATCAATTCGACGAACGACTGTTTCATCAAAAGTTGGTCGGAGATCAATATGTTTCATCATTCATTTTTAGTGTACACTTTGGATGAAACAGAAATGAAAGGCAATTTATACTTTTCACTTTGGATGATTCTTCCGAGATGAACATCCAAAGTGACAAGTCTAAATGAGCCTTTAGCAACATCTTGATCGCCGTATCTAATGGATTGTAACATATCCACAACAACTTAAAAAACTAAGTTCTGCAAACCCTGCTGAGGGTCATTTTGTCAAGGTAGCCTGCTTATCACCGCATCGGGATTAAAAGGAACAATCCGGCACTTTTTAAATCCAGATGTCGAATTGGCTAAAAAATTATCTGGGCAAACAGAATCGCAAAGATTTTTCAAAAGTCGAGGAAAATGATCTTTTTGGATAACCTGGGATTTTTTTGTGGTTACTTTTCCAATTATCAAGTATATTACGCCACTTCCTCTTCAACGGTGCGTAAAACGCAACGCCAAGAGGCTGACATAAGTGGGTTGAATTTTTGGGACAGCACGCAAAAACAATGCCGTTTTCTTGGGCGCATTTGAGCACTTCTGAAGTTAAGTGGCTGGCAAGATTGTTACCAAGAATGACAATTTTTCCATCCTTGTGCTGTCTTCTAACGTTTGGGACAAATGAGTTGCAAAACCAATCTGTAAAGATGACAGAATCAAACCATCCACTTTTGCTTTTATTGTAGCGTGTATTGGAAGGCTCTCCCTCTGTCTATGTTGACCAAATATGGTCAGACTTGTACACAACGTACGGAGGTAACATCATCCCACTGGCGGATACGCAAAACATGACTAAGATACTGGCCTTTGTAAAATCACGAACTCGATCAGGATATTTGGTTCCCCTTTTAAAGAAAAACTTGTTTCAGACTGGATCGTCCGCCAGATTAGTTTCATCATAGTTATAGATCCTACCGGGATCCAAAAAATTATCTTCATTTACGAGCAGAGTTTCTTTCAGTGAGTTTATTTCTTCTGGTGTTAATTCAGCTTTTGAAATTTTAAGATTTTGACTTAATCTGTAGCTCAGTTCTCCATGTCGGTGAATAAACTAAGTGATCCATCCAAGAGTTGGCATGTTCTCTTTAAATTGAGGGGCCGTCTCTTTCATTCTGTTTAGTAAATCGCAGACCAAATGTTGTAAATCAATGCGGCTAAAAGGGAATCCCCATTGGCTGACTTTTAACGCGTGAGCTACCATAGCTGTTTCTTCATCAGGCGTCAATATTAATAGACGGCCGACTTTACCAGAATGTAGCTAGTTAAACTTATTTATTATGGTATCTTTGGCTACATTGAAAGTTTTAATTTTAATGCCTCTTGTAGTTTGGCCTTTATGGTAGCTAGAAAACCTTCTTTTTGGCATTCTGAAACAAAATAGGTACTTATATAACTATTTAAACAACTAACTTTGAGCGTCGGTCAAAGTTATCAGCATAAATAGTAAATTTGAGGTTATACCAACATTAAAAAGAATAACAAAAAAAATACTTGAAGACAGCGGTTTTCAGCTATGACAATCATTACAAAAGACTATAGGGCACTTAGCTGTACAGTTTCAACAAAATGAGTGTGAAGCTGTAGTGTAAAGTTTATAAATCGACTCATGCAACAAAGACTATAGTAAGTCATTTTTTCTAGTTTTGAGAAAAATGAGTTTAAAGCATTTGCTATATTATTTTCTATTATTATTTTTTTCACCAGACAAGTTATCGCAATTTTGTTTTTCTGAGTCTTCTAGACTTGGTTTATCTTTAATAAAAAACCGGAAATAATTTGTTTTTACCATTTATTGTACGTTGTAGTATACTAAAAAAAATTTGAATTAGTTTGTTTAACATACTATATTTTAAGCTGTTTGAAAGCGAAAAATGAAGGCATTGCACCTAAATTTAAACAAGTACATACTTTTATGCTCCTAAATATTATCAAAGTAAAACATGAGTATTCTGAATCGGTCGAAGTTTGATTTTCATCATCACTTTTTGCAGTGCTCTAAGTGCTTCTATTACTTCTTTTAGTTTCCTTGTCTTTTGCTTTTAAAGAATTATTGAAATGATAATAGATGGAAGGAATGGCATTACTTTTGCACAGCTCTAGCAAACCCATTAACTTCTTAGTTTCGATTGGAAGGGCTTCAGTGCAAAGAAAGGGAATATTTTTGATGGTGTTACCTGTCTTAAGTTTTTTTTAAAGCATATGATGTGCGGTTCCTCTGTATAATGGTATTTAAATTTAACAACATCTGATTAGCTTCTCAAAAATTCGATTTGCTTGACTTTGCTAATCATAAATTTATTTCCGCTCGCGTCTGTGTCCAGTTGTAAGTTAAAACAAAATTGCTTAAACTGTAAAAATCCTTTTGAGACATTTTCTTTACGTCATGGGTTGTCCAGTTACCTTAGCCATTTTAATTAACATGATCCATTGTGCTGGAGTAAATATACTGTACTGAAGTTTTTTGGCACTCTCTATAACAGCGTGCATGCTGTCGCCTTCATTTTGAATATGACCCCTTTCTAGAAAACGATGAAAAAATTTGTATCTTAAGAGTTTTTGAAGCATAAGCAAACATTCTGAAGACAAATGGGTTTCTATTTTGTCCTCCACAGTTGTCCAAATGAAATGCAATTTTCTTTACCCCATTTTCAATTTGCTTTTTTATAGAATCAAGCAAACAAGTTGATATCTCAATAGGTACTCTTCTTGCAATCGATTTATGTATTTATTTATTTATTAGATCTATTAACATATAACAAACAATACATATACCTATTACACAACGTGTAACAATTATAGCTTTGTGCAGTGAGTAAACCTAAAACAAAAAAAAACACAATATAAAAACTATTAATTATAAGATTGTGTTCTATACTAAAATTATGTACTACATATAAAAAAAATTACACAATTTTTTCATATGCTCAGAAGAAATTAAAAAATAAATGGGAAGTCCCTTATAAAAGAAATGACCGCTACACTGTTTCGACCCCTCGGATGCTTAATGTGAGTTTCCAAGAACATTAACTGTTAATAAAAATCTTAAGATTTTTTCTTTCTGGTAGTTTAAAATTACTTTTAATAAATATAGTGATTTTCATTTTATTTTAATTGAAGTGGCTTTGCAGTTTCGCAGTTGTTTATCTGTTTTTTTAAAGGCAAATATATATAAATATTAGAATTTGCCCCTTAGTTTAAATAAGTAAAGATGGTTTTGATTATACGTCGTGTTCTGTGCATGATCCTTTCTTTGGAAGATACAATTTTAATTAAATAATTAATAAAAAAATTACACAAAATGTTTTCAAAAGTCCATGTAAAAGCAAAAAAAAAATATTGCGGCTTTTTTTGCGTAATAATCTGGCAGATCAACATTAAAATATTTAAACAGTAAAATAAATATTAATATGGGACAGGGCCACTACATAGTACAATAATTAAAATTTTAAAAACTGAGAAAAATATATCATTACCCAATGTTACATAGCTATTTTAAATATGGGATCCTAAAAGTCTTATTAATAATTTAGGTTTTGCATTATTATGATAAGTTATTATTTATTAAAATAATATATTTAAATTGGCTTTTTGTCACCAATTATTTAAACTATCCCAACTTTAATCTTTCTGTAATTTGGCTAATTGTGCCCTTAAAACCTGCATTTGTAAATTATGCTTCCGTAGCATAATTATTTTTTGTAAGTGCATTTTTTATTTAAGTGCTAAATTACTTTTTCTTTTAAAAATCACTCGAGTATTTTGTTTTTTTAATTTTGTATTTTCTTGATTTTCTTTGACGTAAATCTGGTTTGGAGCCTGTTAGGGTAGAAGTAATGGGATTGGAAGAGAATACTATTGGAGATTCCCTGGTGGCTGCTTCTTCATTTTGTTGAAACATAATCTTCATTAATTTTAGAATTACCGTTAAAAATAAAAGAAATAACCTATTATTTTAATATAAAGAAACTCTGTGACTCCAAATGTTTGATGTCCTGAAAAGTTATAGATCATAGTTTGTCTTCTTCCAATTTTGGACAGTAATTATAAACAGCCCCGTGTAAAAATGAATATGTATGCCAAATTTATAATTATTATTCTATTACAAATGTGAAGTTCGCGTTCAAAACCAGTTATATCCACTTTTTCCACAAAATCATGTTTTGACGGATACCCTATGGTATTTGAGTCTCTCAGCGCCATAGTGGCCTAAGTGCAAAGAGTAAAGTGCAATTTAAAAAACGCAGTAAAAACAACGTAAGTTTTTTAAAAACTAAAACTAGTTTTTATTTGTTTTATGAGGTGAAAATATAATAGAAATATTATGTTACATCAAAATCGACTTAAGATTAAAAAAAAATGTTTAGACAAAAGAACAAACAGATGGGCCATTATGGCAACAATAAAAAAAATTAAAAACAAATAAATTTTAAGTTGGGCCGTTACTCGTTCTCCACGTTATCTTCATCGTGTGCCGTACTGTTGGTAGCTAAATTTTGATAAAATTCATGCAACATTTGTGGCACGTATGAAAGGAGTGCTTGAAGATCCTTGAACTTCAGCTTATCAATGGGCCTTCCTGCAGGGTATAAAAGGTCAAGCTGTACATTTTCTTGAAGTTGTCTATGGTCTGTTTTCCTCTTGGCTACGTTCACAATATCAAACAGAACTAGGTCATTGTTCGAGTACTTGTAGTTTATATTAAAGGGTTCTTCAGCCTTGTATCTTAACCACTGGATTCTTAGCCGTTTTACTTTTATTTCTTCGTCCCCTTTTTCTATTGGTAATAAGCATTTCTAAATTTTTTGTACTTCGAAAATCTTCGTATTCCATTTTTGTAACTTCAAACTTGTTAGGTTTCCGTGCAGATGAAATTACTTTAATCCAATCCATCGGATCATAAATTTCACTGAAAAATCGTTTTTGTTTTTCGATAGTCTCGAAATCCCTATCACAGGGTAAGTAAGAATGCCCTGACACAAAAAAATTTATGATCGATAAGCTTTGGAGAAAATTCCCTGGATGCTACAAAATACATGCAGATCGCTGCCATCTTAATATTGCGATTTTAACCTCCGCACTGGTCACCATACATGATGAGATGAGGTGTTGTCACAAAGTTGTTAATGTAGTGCATCAGACAGGAGCCAATTTCTTCAGGGCCACGGGAGGCTATTCCTTTGTGCCATACGTACATATGCGCTTTTTTGGTTTTCAAGTTATGAATGCCCAGGCAGTCCAGAGTTGCCTCTTGTAGTATGCGACACCCGTTGAAATGTTTGGTGTAGGTAACGTTTTCTTGAGGTCAAAGGCAATACAAGTTGTAGTCTCTGGATTATTTATGTCAGGATCATCCTTCATTCCTTTACGCGCGGCCTCTGCCATTCGCAAGTGTATTTCTTTTTCAACTTCTTTTTGTTTCTTCTCTTCGCCTGTAATATTTTGTAGCTGTATATTAAAACTGTCGCATTTTTTACATGTCCGTGGCATGGTAACGAAAATGAAGATTGATGTTTTCATTAAATATTTTACTAAATATGAACTTTGATGCCTTGGGAACTGAATCCTCGTTTTCTACATACAGGTTGTATAATTTGGAAATGTTCAAATCTGGTAAAAGATATTCTCGATTAGGGTTCTTTGATCGGCTATATGAGAAACATTCAATAAATGTTTAAAAAGGGTTTTACACACAGTGATCATATATCCCGAGTCTGCAGGCAATGTATATATTCTTGTTTTGTTTTGCTTGTTTTGATTAAGTGCAAGTGTGAATCTTCCTTTGTTAACAACTTTTACTTGGGTATTGATATAAGCGGTTTGTAGATCAAAATTTGCTAGATTGTAAAAATCTTTAAATATACGCTTACGTTGCTTTATTAATATTAATGGCATTCATTAGAACATTGGCATTCGACATCAAACTGTGTTTTTTTAGGTACGATAATACCGCGAACATTTATATATTCTTTTCCCGAATTTCTCTTACGCCGGGTCCACACTGACGCGAACAATGTTCGCTAACACATTGTTAGCTAACAAAATGTTCGAGAACCTTGTTTGTGAACCAATGTTATTTAATATTATTTGCTAACACTGGCGTCCACATACAGATACTTGATTTGGCTCGCCCGTCAAAACAGTAGGTTTGTGCAGATATACGAAATAAAATTATGTCAAGTAGCGAGGATAAGCTTATTTGTGTATTGCAGTCATACTTAACAATAATTATCCTAGAAAAAGGAAAAGAAGATGGTGGGTTAAAACTGTGTTAAAAAACCGCACAGGAAATTCCCTTTTAACAGATTTAAGAATGGAAGACGCCAGCGGATTCAAAAATTTTACAAGAATGTCAACTTGCGACTTTGAGTTTTTAATAAATATGATTGAACCGAGGGTTGCTCGTCAAGATACTAATTTTAGAAAATGTATCACAGTTGCAGAAAAATTAGCAATTACTTTAAGATTTTTGGCTACTGGGCATTCGTTCCAAAGCTTAATGTACCTATTTAGAATTTCAAAACAAAGTATTTCAGAAACTGTACCCTAAGTATGTGAAGCGATAATTAATGGTCTAAAAAACTCAATAAATGTAAGTGTATTTGCTCCATTTTATAATAAGTACTAAGTTACAAATTCGTAAAATCTGTAGTTACCAAACTCTTAATAAAAATCTCGTGTGGTATTGCCCATTGCTGTATTTTGGTCCTCCCACAGTTGCGACTGAGAATTTTCTCCAGGTGTATTTGGTGAGGCAAGGTGCGAAAATGTCGGGTGAGATGAACTTGGTCGTGAAAACGTGGCTGAAGATGTGCCTATGGTTTCATGTGGCATAGGTGATCCGAGAGGTGAATATATTGATATTGAATTTTGTGTGAAAGAAAGTTGGGAAAAATGGTGAAGAATTTGGTTAATTTTATACTGAGTCAAGTTGCGTTCATACTCAATGGCCAATTTTCTAATTTTATGCCCAACAACTTTCCCATACGCAGAATATTCATCCCTGTTACGTGTTGCCTCTCTCTCACTTAATACGGACTGAATGGTTGTAAAAGCCAGATTTGCTTTATTTTCATTTACAGGTGGCTTTTTTTTTGTTGGTCCTTTTTGATTTCTGTTTGGCTGGTTTGGTTTCACTTCAGAAGTACTATCAGATCGCCTTTCGAGATTAGCATTCTCTGTAGCTTGGTGTTCCTCTATTTCTGCACAACTATTGCCTTCAAGTTCCTATTCCACATCTTCATACGTTTTTTTCCATCTAAAAAAAATATCTTTAATATAATATCTTTTGTTTCAGTTACCTTCAACGGAAGCAGAATGGTTGAGATTTGCACGAACGTTTCAAGAAAAAACTAATTTTTCGTACTGCTTGGGCTCCATTGACGGAAAGCATGTTGTTCTACAAGCACCATTTAATAGTGGAAGCGAATAGTATAAACAACTACAAAGGAACATTTAGTATCGTTTTACTAGCTATTGTTGACGCAAAGTATAATTTCACCTTTGCAAATGTAGGATGTCAAGGAAGGATTTTTGACGGAGGTGTTTTTAAGAACACTTTTTTTATAAAAGGCTTATAGGCAATGAATTAGGGATACCAGAAGAATCGCCTCTTCCAGGTCAAGACATTCCGATGCCATATGTACTTGTAGCCGATGACGCTTTTCCGTTACTGAATAACATTCTAAAACCGTTTAGTGGACACCATCTCAAAGGATCTATCGAAAGAAAATTTAATTACCGAGTTTCTAGAGCTCTGATTGTAGTTGAAAACGTTTTCGGTATATTGGCTTCAGTATTTAGAGTGTTACGAAAACCCATGTTGCTGCAAGAAAACAAAGCGATTTCTGTTGTATTAGCATGAATACATTTGCATAACTTTTTGAGACGAAACAATGCTGCCCGATCGTTATATACACCTTCTGGAACATTTTATTCTTTTGACTCAGATACTGGAGACTTGATTCCGGGCGAGTGGAGGAAGGAACAACCACCTAAAAATACCTTTTTTCTGTTACAAAACAAGGGAAGAAAATCATCATTAACGTCTAAAGAAATTAGAAATAAGTTTGCAAATTTCTTTTTAAACTATGAATTCTCAAGACAAATATTTAGTAGTTAATTAAGGTATAATAAATATGATACATTACAATTATTCTTTATAAATAATAAATTAATATAATCCTATTGAGAACCAACTACTAAGTTTAATAACTTACCTTATCTGAAGACTTCCTTGTTTTCTTGGGTCTTTTTATGTCGTTCAAAAACTTTATATGCTTATAACCATACCATTTCGGCTCATAAATATTATCAGTTGCAATACCAGAATTGGTTGACTCAATCACCTTCTTCTTTTCTCTGCGGTAAGTAGCTAACAGAGTCTTTTTTTTTCCACCTCCTCTGCAGTGGATTCCATGTTTATTCCAATATTATGCCAGGCATCTTTCTTCTTTATCAGGTTTTTGTACTCCGGAATTGAAACTTTCCATAAACACTCGTGTCTTTCAAACTCTTTTATTAATTGTATGCACTTTTCGGTACTCCACTCCATGATGCAAATTTACCAAAGCCAAAAAACGTAAATAACATTTTTTTTTCTTTGAAGTTTACCGCCAGACGGGCGAACATCAATTTTTGTTCGCCAACAATGTTATTTTTAATGCAAACGTTAGTAGGATATGTTATTTAAATGTATTTTTATTTAAATGTTTGCTAACACTGTTAGCTAACAATGTTAGCCAACATTGTTCGCGTCAGTGTGGACCCGGGGTTATATCTTCTAATGTTCTTGGTCCAGTTATTTTTGCTTTGTGTACGTTTTTTTTCCTTTTCTTGTTGTATCAGGAATGGCACTTGTAGAAGGCTCATTATCACTGAAATCGCTGGGCAAATATTCAGATCCCGAATCCTTAAATTCGCTTGGCTCACGAGCACTAGAACTATCAGACATTGCATCGGATATTACAGTTTAGGAATACCTAAAAAAAAGGTAAAGTTGTCTACCCAGAACTTCAATCGCGAATATAAGTTACGCAACTTCTTACAATTTGTTAACATAGGAATCATACAATAGACAGTAAACAGTAAAAGCAAAAAAGAACGCGATTTTCGAATTTTCCGACCTCAAAAACGTTGAAAATGACCTAAAACATGGTACCCCTTCACACCCTCTCCACCCCAACTCCTGTCTATACGACAATAAATTCTGACGACTAAAAACATTAAGTAATACTCGTTACATCGCATAATTAAAATCGACATGACTTAAAAACCATAAGTTCCTTTCTTACTTTAAGTTTAATAATATGTATGCTTCATGTGAAATTCATACCACATTTCGTTCGGGAGTTAGTGGCAACAGACAGACCGACGGAAATATTCTTCGTGATCTAGGCGCCCTAAAACGTGAAGAAATGCAAAAACCTCGGAAGAGGATTATTTGTAAAACATTATTATAATCATCAAAATAATTGCAAATCTTTATACAGGACAAAAGATCTTAGGTTATGTATTATGCCGCTAGAAAATACTAAACAAATACAAAATAATATGTCTAAAACTAAATAATCTAATGTTTTTATCTGCAGAGAACGTACCTGGTTACTTCAAAAAAAGATTCTTAACAGTTTTTTCCTATTGGAGCTAAAATATTTCTTTACAAATACAATTTATTTACAGCCACTTTTCTAATGTTGTCAAACTGAACACCTTCATGTAACATCACCTGGCCCAACTGCCAGTTAAGCCAGTATTTATTTGAAATGAGACAAAAAACTCAAATTGGCTCAAGTGTTCCACTAGCGGCATCTAGTTGTTACTTGCACAAGCTCATTTGGGCCACTATGGGTTTAAAAAGGGAAAAAATAGCATACATTGCACATGAAGGCTTAAAAAGTGAAAATCTGCAGTTGGGCCACTATGGCGCTGAGCGACCCATTTGTAAGGACTATTGATTCACTTTCTTATTTTGTATTAAAATAGAATATAAACTATTTAAATCAGTAGTTAAGCTAAGCGTCCACACCACAAAAATTTGAAGAATTACTCAGTTCACTGCACGAGGATTTATTAAAACAAACAACTCATTTTCGAAGTCCAGTTGAACCAGAAGAACGTCTAGCGATTTGCTTAAGGTAATGAAATATTTTTTTATTATCTACATTTTTATTAACTTGCTTTCATTACAAAACAATAGTAAACTCTTAAAAAATAGAAAAACCTAAGCTGAGGTAACAACAAATTAATAATGATACCTATTCATTAAAATAGTTTCTTAATAAAAACGTACATGATGATGTGAGAAAACACTAGGCGTTATTTGTTCTGGCGCTGAGGCAACACAAGGAACTCTTCTATTGCCATTGATGTAGAATCATCACGTGTCTCATCATCATATGGTTGCATATACGAATTAGTTGCGTCTAATGGACTTGACAAGGAGCAATATGTTTTCGTGGATGGTCCTGCTTGAAAGTTCTGCGTATTTTTATAATACCGAGTAACAGGTTGTGGTGCCTCTAAAGATTTCTGTATTGAGTAAATAGGTTCATGTCTCTGTGAAGTAAATGCAGTTGCCGGCTGTGAGCGTGTACCTGATCTTCGCTTAAGCACCTCAGCTTCAGCGCTATTAACGATGTTGAAAACGGCACTCTTAATGCGGATTTGTATGTCTTCAGGTAACGTCCTTACAGTTTTTCCTAAATTTATGAAGAACTCTACTACCGTATCTGTTTCATTATTTGTTTGTCGTGAATATTTTTTTTCTATGTAGGATTGAAACAAG
Organism: Listronotus oregonensis; assembly: GCA_019359885.1. Taxonomy (NCBI): domain Eukaryota; kingdom Metazoa; phylum Arthropoda; class Insecta; order Coleoptera; family Curculionidae; genus Listronotus; species Listronotus oregonensis. The sequence continues at coordinate 2,051 of JAHBCN010006198.1, read as the reverse complement.
GCGTTTGTAGATATCGTGGGAGTAGCACTATCATGTGCAACTTTTTTTTTCTTTTTATTTTTTTTTATATTATTATATATATATATATATATATATATATATATATATATATATATATATATATATATATATATATATATATATATATATATATATATATATATATATATATATATATATATATATATTTGTAAATCTGTAATCGGCGTCAACTAAAGCGAGCAACACAATTGACAAAGTTTTCTTGTAGCAAAATATTTTGAACCGCTATGTGCCGGACTTTGGATAACAACATGCTTTCCTTTGCAACGCACCGATGCAATTTGGAAAATTTCACAGAATTCTGTTGTTATATAATTCCATTCTCCTATAATAATTTTAATTTTATATATTTAAATTTTATAAAATTTTTATTTTTATATATATATATAATATATATATATATATATATATATATATATATATATATATATATATATATATATATATATATATATATATATATATATATATATATATATATATATATATATATATATATATATATTTTATAAAATATAAAAATTTAATATATTTTAAATTAAATTTTTATAATTTAAATTTGGTCAAATAAAAAAAATCTATTTTTTCTACGCTAAGTTATGGGCTTAACTTTAAATTTTTAAATCTTAAAATATTACAAAAAATTTAAATTTTGGGGGGTTTTTTAATATTTGACCAGTAGGTGAGAAAGGTGCAAGCGGCATTGGTGCTAGTGAAAAAGTTTGTCAATATTCTAAAATATTTTTTTTCTTTCTACAGAGGAGCGCCATGTCGCACGGCGGTAGGCATCACGCTTCACTCGTCTTTGCTCGAGGGTATTAAGCGCGTTCGTGGCGATAATGATGGTTATGTAGAAGGGCATGCCACTCCCGACAAACTAGGGCCTGGCGGCCGCACAATAGTTACATTGTGTATTTTAATTTTATTGGGGTCACCGAGGGGCCCCAGCCTGAACGGTCCGGGTTTTTTTTGCCCTCACCTTTCCCCCCTTCGGGAGAACTCGGTTTGATAACAGAGTAAACATTCACCGTGCAGGGGTTTTGAAGGGGGACACCCTGCGTCTGTATATCCCCAAAAACGGCCGATAGGGGAAATTCGCATCCCTTAACCGGGTTTACTTTAAACGTTTGGGTTACCGTGGTCAGTGTATTCCGTTCCAGACAGGAGAGGCCAGCAGGAGCATCACTTAATGAATTCACGCGATTGTAGGGGCGGTAGTCAGCTCTGGGAGTTTTATTGAGTTTCGTTGTCCGTTAGTCAAATTGAGCAGCGCAGACCTTCACTAGGGGGGTAAAAATTGTTATTTTCCTGGCGATCGCAAGGGGGCGATCAGGGGGTCCACAGGGGGCTACAGGGGCTTTAGCCCCCCCCATGGAGACCCCCCCAACCCCCCCCAAATGGTCCCGGCCGATAAATTTTACCGGCTAGAACCTATGCCCACGCTTTAAAAAATTGGGTCTTACCGGTTGACAGTATTGTTCTTTACATGTAAGTTTGAACCAAACTAACTGACAGTAGGGGCCCCTCCACGCGAACAATCACGTCGCCCGCGGTTCTAAGGCACGCTAGTCGACGCTCGACGGTCTTACGGATACGGAGTACGGCGAGTGCGGACTGTGCGGAGTTTGTTTTGCTGTACTTATTGTATTACACTAAAAATTAAAAATAAAGCGTACCATATTGGACAAACAAGTTTGTTTTTATCCGAGCAACGGAAAATGACGCAAATGGGCTGACGCGCAAAGTCGAATAAAATGTAACCGCCAAACTTAGGTGTCATTGTTTGGTTTTTGCTGCGTGCACGTCCGAGCATGCACGAGTAAAAAAATGCACAGATCCGCATCCAGTATAAGCACGGTCTAAGGCATGCGATACAGGGAGGTGCTGCCTGGTGCCCCCGGAGGAACGTTCGCGATCACATATGTTCTTGTGACCACTCGGCTTTCGGCACGTTGCCTTCCACCTTGGTTTAGGATTGTGTTTAAGTGCACGTGTGTGTATGTTTGTAA
>JAHBCN010006197.1:0-50393 GCA_019359885.1 Listronotus oregonensis | reverse complement strand
GACGTCATGGCCGCGGTGTGCCGGAAGAACCGGCGGATCAGCTGCCCCTGGGGCGACGGGCGGCCCTTTCCCGGGAGCGCCCTGTCCTCGGCCTCGGGAGGTGTAGACGTCGGGACGTGGTTTGTTCGACACGGGCGTGTTCTCCTCGTTGCCGGCGCTCAACCCGGATCCTCGGGTCAGGCGCGTAGAAGAATCGGCGACAGGTTGAAGATGATCGCGGCGAGTCCCGTCACCAGGAAGAACGCCATGATCGGGTTCGGGTCCGCCAGCGGATGCCCGATTGGAAAGTCGCCCATTCCCTTCACCGAAGACCTGTTTCGGATCACGGCCCGCCGATGAGGCTGGCGAAGTGAAGGCGGCGATCGTGGCAATCGGGATAGCGCGTTCGGAAGGCGTGGCGGAAGATCACGAGGGCGGGGGCCCCTTGCGCGCGCCGTGCGGATGTAGTCCTGCTGTTACCTCGAGCATCGACGCGCGGGTGTCCGGCTGTAGTGGCAGCGAGATAGGGTGAGAAGGATGTCGGCGCAGGCTGCGTGCCCTGATCGAGGGCGACCTCCAGAAGTTCCCTGAAGTTCGGGGTGCGGGCCGATCGTGGCGATCGGGCGGGCCAACCCAGGAACTGTTCCAAATTGCGCAAAACGTGTCGATACGGTCAGCGCGGCGCCGCCGGTGGTGGGCCCCCAGACGCCGATCGCATGCTGCGATACCGCCCCCGAAGAACCACCCAGCGCCCACGGCACGAACGGCGAGACCAGCCCCCGGCCAGGATCCCCAGTTCAGGGTAGTAGATGAACACGTTCACAGACCATTGCAGGATCGACACGAGGCCGCAGAGATCAGGGGGGGAGAAGCACCTGCTTGGCGGAGGCCACGGTCATGACCGTGGAGCAGGCGAGGCCGAAGTGAGGACGCGACGCCCGCCCACCCAGGTGCGGGTTCGGAACGCGTCGAGCGGTCACGTGGCGGCGCGATCCGCGAACGCCGCGTGACGAGAGGTCCCACCGCGCAGGGGGAGCCCGCGAAGGACCTGCATGAGAACCCCGAGATCGCGATCACCCGATTGGAGCGGGGTGAACTGCGGATCTCGCATCCAGTCGTTGTACCCGATCGCCAGGTACTCCTTGAGCAGCACGGCTGCCCAGAAGACGGGGAGGGAGAAGAAGAGGAAGGTGAGGAACGAGACCGTGTAGTCGAGACCGGAGTACTGGCGGACCGCGGAGACGCCGATCGCGACCCCCAGGATGAGGGCGATGAAGGTGGCGAGACCACGAGCCGAAGGTGGACGGCGGCCTGGGGCATGGGACCTCCGGGCCACCGGTTCTGCCGAGGTCGCACTGGCCGAGAGGCAGCCGCGCCCGGGAGCCCGGAGATACGCTCTACCAGGGCAGTCGAGGTTGAGCATCCGATGCGCTGGCCCGAGGGTCTCCGGTTGGATCGTTCTCTCGCGCAGATCCTCGGGGGTCGCCGACGTTATGGCGAGGATAAGACGGGGGAAGGACGACCCAGCATGATCCCCGACGGCGGCGATCAGTCGCCTCACGATGAAGTGAGCACAGTGGGGTTCCTGGGACGGGAACGAGCTGGGGGCGCGTGGCCCGGCCCGGAGGGGGCCGGGCCACGCGCCGTGTCACGCAGCCTGGTCAGGCCGATTACTCGGCCGGCTCCAGGCGTACGCGTTCCACCGATGCCGCTCCGTCGCGGTCTGGGACACCGTGATGTCGCTGCGGCCGCGTCACGCCCGGGGGCGAAGACGGGATGCCGTGAGGGTTCCCCAGCCCTTCTCGATGATCTTCGTCTGCTCAGGTGGACGTCCTCGTCAGCGAGGTCCCGAGCGTCGGGAAAGCCTATCGACCTCGTTCGAGTACTCGCCGAGTTCTGGGCATGCCCGGGCGTAGATGTTTTTCCCCGAGGCGATCTGGCCCGACCGGCCCCGCCAACGCGCGGCTCGTGTGCCGCCCCGCTCGCCGCCCTCCGCGAAGAGGTCTCCGAGCCCGCGTCGATGATGTTGGCCGGCCTGGTCGCAGGAAACCGAGACTCCGCCTGGTCCGGCGGGCGCGGGTTGGGGCCGAGTGGGCCAGCGAACGTCGAGGTTGTCCACGCCAGCCTCGACGAGAGCGGGGCGGCTCGATGTCGACCCGTCGTAGCGCCGTCGTACGCGGCGTCAACGACCTCGTCGTAGTTCTCCTGGAAGGGGAACACCCGCGGCGTTCATGACCTCGGCGCCGTCGTAGAGCGGCGCGAGAGCGTGTCACGATCTGCTGGCGGGGATGCAGGCGCGAGGCCTCGCGCAGCTCTCGTTGTCCGAAGATGTTGCCCCCGCGGAAGTTTAAGTCGATGTGCTCCCAGGTGAGCGTGTCCGCTTTGTACGTGGGGACGGTCCCCATCGCGGAGAGCTGGTCGAGCGTGCACGTCGGCTGCGGGCCGATGACGTCAACGTCGGCGTTCTCCAGTGCCTGCGGCATCGCGTCGTCCGCGACGAAGCGAACGACGAGCTGGTCGCCCCGCGGAGCGAGCTCCGTGCCGTAGTAGTTCTCGTTCGCGCGCAGCGTGATGGACTCGCCGGCCGCCCCCCGAACCCATGATGTACGGCCCGGAAGACGGGAATGAGCTCGGGCGCAGGAAGCTCGCCCGTGGCCGAGTTCCAGCCGGTGTTCCAGAAGTCCGCGGCGTCGGCGAGCGTCTCACCGTCGGCGTCGAGGATCGCCTCCGCCAGCTCGGCGAGCTCGAGACCGCCCTGCTCGGCGACGACGCGCCGGGGTGTGCAGCCAGGTCTGGATCTGCCAGTCGGGGTTCGGCTCGGCGACTCGGCGGTGAAGGGCTTGCCCTCGGGTCGCCCTGCGGGCCCTCGGGCACCTCGCTCTGTCCAGGCCGATCGACACGGAGTTGAACAGCGGCTCGCCGTCGGCGTCCGTGATGTTCGGCCCTGATGCCCCAGGCGAGGACGACATCCGCGACCGTGATCGGCTCACCGTCGGACCAGACGGCGTTCTATGGTGTACTCGACCACCATCGGGTCATCGCTGACGAGTTCGTACAACCGGGTCGGTGTTCATCTCGATCTCGCCTCGGGACCAAAGTACGAGAATCCGCCTGCCCCTTTTGGTCCAGGATCGCCGAGTTGTACGTTTGTACGTGGACGGCGTGTAGCCGTTGTACCCGCGAACTCAACCGGACCCCGGGAAGGAGATCGACTGGGAAGCAGTCGTTCCCCTCGTTGCCGCTGTCGGTGTCCGTGCCTGCCTGGGCGGCGCGCACGCCGTGAAACGAGCGCGGCTGCGGCGGTGGGACGACCGCTCCCGGTCCCTCAACGCATAGTGACTTCTCCTTCGTGGTTGAGGTGAGGGGGTGCCGTCGTCTGTTCCACGTTTTCGCGGTTCGCACCGTTTGGGTGCTGATCGACGACGGGAACCAGGTTCCCCGGAAATCCCACACGGTTTCGAATACAACCACACTGTGTTTTCCCGCAAAATAAACCCGCACGGATGCCGTTATCGAAATGTGCTTCGGCTGGGCGCGTCCTTTTCCCCGATTCACAACCATGGACGGTCGATCGGCCGGATTTTGGGCCCGGTTCCACAGGCTCGGCGTGTTGCGGACCCGCTTTGTATCCGAGGGCTCATTCGACAGGTGCAGAATCGAGGACATCTTAAAGGGGAGAGCGCCACGGTGAGAGCCGCCACGGATCGCCGCGATGATCGCGGCCGTCCTCCGCTCGCGGGATGCGCCGCGGTAATGATCCCCGACGTTCGACGACACGCCGATCCCCGCGGACTTAAACCCCCCGCGACCGCTCGGAGCTCGCCGCGGGGGGAACTCGTCTGGCCCGTCGGGGAGATTCCCGCGCAGCTCAACCCGTTGCACGCAGAGTCCACGGGCAGCACAGCCGCCTGTGGAACTGGTTCAACCGGCAGCTGATCCTCAGACGCCGGGGGCGAGCCCTACGCGAATCCCGCGTATTCGAGTGGTCCAGCGAGATCGTCGGGGGGCGGCGCGTGCTCACGTCACTTTCCCAGCCGACGCCGTGTGAACGACGGCCCCCGATGACGTGGGAGTCGATCAGGCTGACCTGGCTCGCGCAGAACGGCGACGCCCCGGTAGAGGCGCGCACCCCGACGGCTACGCGAAGATCGTCTCCGTCGAGGAGGGCGGACCCCCAGGAGGGCCATCGTGACTTTCCCGGAGGACGAGTCCCCGTGGGTCGGCGGGTTGTTCTGGGACATCCTGCACCCCGACGTCGATACGGCCGAGGAGTTCAACTCGGCGATCGCGGCGCAGCCCATCCCGAGTGGGGCGCGGGGCCGTTCGCGATCGAGTCTTTCGGAGAGCGGGGAGGGATGACGCCCGTCCCGAACGAGCTGTGGTGGGGCAACCGCCCCTGCTCGACCGCGTGGCGTTCGAGGAGCTTCCCACCCCGTCGCCGCCCCTCAACGCCTTCCCCGGCGGGAGTCGACCCGGGGCACGGGGGGCCGGCAACCGCCTCGCAGGGGCCCACATGGGGGGTGACGACGCCCGGCGTGCGCGTGGAGAAGGCTGCCGGGTTGAACGGAATCTCCCCCCTCCCGGGCCCGGGCCCTCGCCGCGCCGCCCACTTCCGGGGGATCGATCGGTGCGGGCGCCCAGCCGGTGGGACCGGGGTCCCCGAGGAGACTCCCCGTCGCTCCGCCAAAACCGTTCCCGGCCCGGGGAATGACCCGCTGCCGCGGCGGTGGGGGTTTGACCGCGGGGCCGGGATGCTGCGAGTCGGATAGGTCGGCGGGCGGATATCGGTTGAACGGCGAGTGGTTGACTCACGAGCCGTTCTTCGGATCGGATCCGTCCGCGAGGATCGCGGCGGGCTTGCAACTGCAGCTCCAGAGCGCCGGCGCCCAGCTGGGTTTTCGGCCGGGCGCAGGGCGAGTTTCCCCACGTCTTCCGCGTATCGACGCGGTCGCCCTCTCCATCACCGCGAGCGACCCCTTCGGCACGGCCTGGCTGTGTCAGCTGTACTGCCAGAGCAGCACCCTCAACCTGTCGGGCACGGGAACGGACTCCCTCGATCAGCGATCGACGAGGTGCTCGCCCTCCCGACCGAGGGCGAGCAGACGCGCGCGGGGATCGCGCTCGAGGCGGAGATCTTCGCGGAGACCCGGGGGTTTCCCCCTCTATTCCGGCCCGGAGATCTGGACCGTGCGCCCGGCCTCGCCAACCTCACCCCCGAGCCGTACGCGGGACTCGACCTGTTCGGTGTCCAGCCGGTGGAGAACGTCGGATGGGAATCCGGCTGAGCCGCTTCACACGGTTTTCCCGACGAGCCTGCTAGTATTGGTCTTTGGCTTGCAGCGGGTTCCCACACCCGCACTTGTCGGCGGCAGCCCCCCTCTGCTCGGCGACATCATCCAACGCACAACCGAAAAGAAAGTTTCCCGACGTGGCAAACATTAAGTCGCAGATCAAGCGCATCAAGACCAACGAGAAGGCGCGCGAGCGCAACCGCATCGTCAAGAGCGAGCTGAAGACGCTCGTCCGCCCCCCCGCGAGGCCATCGCGGCCGGCGACAAGGACGCGGCCGCCAAGGCCTACCAAGGCGTCGAAGAAGCTCGACAAGGCGGCGACGAAGCACGTGATCCACAAGAACCAGGCGGCGAACCGCAAGTCGGCCCTCGCCTGCAGATCGCGGCCTTCGGGCCGACGCTTTCCCCGCGAGTGCCGTCCCTTCCGGGGGGGGGCACTCGTCGTATCAGGCTCCTGTTCCGTAGGGCGCGGGGTGGCGACGACCGTCACCAGGGGCTCGAGCGCGAACAGCGGTCGCGCGCGGCGCCCTTGACCTCGGAGTCGGCGCGGGCGACGGATTGGGTGGCCAGGCCCAGCGAGCGCCGCTCCAGCCGGACTGCAGGTCGCGGCGGGCGCGATCCACCTGCCAGTCGGTCATCCGCAGTTCCTGGGCGATCTGCCGGGACGGGCCACGGCGACCGGCCACCTTCGCCATCGTGCGCAGCTTCATCGCGAAGGCGGCGACGAGGGCACCGGGTCGGCCCCGAGTCGAGGGGTGCCGCAGGGCGATGAGCGCGGCGCCGTATTGGCCCGCGATGGCGCCGTCGGCCACCTGGAAGGCATTCGTCTCGACGCGTCCGCCGTAGTAGCGGTCCACGATCTTCTCGTCGATATCGCCCGTCGTGTCCTGGATGAGCTGCTGACAGGCCGCCGCGAGCTCGGCGAGATCGCCGTGAACGCCTGGGTGAGCGAGCCGAGCGCGGGGGCTGATGCGGCGCTTCGCGTCGCGGAACTCGCCCGCCGCGAACTGCTCGCGGTCGCGGTCGTACTTGATCGCCGGGCAGGCGACCTCGACCCGCCTCCGGTCCCCGAGCGGATCGCGTCGAGCAGTTTCTTTCCGCGGACGCTGGAACCCGGGGCCGCAGCACCACGGTCGCGCCGTCCTGGGGGCCTGGACGTAGGACAGCGCCCCCTGCAGGAACGGGGTCGGAGCACTTCTCGACCCCGCCCACGCGCACGAGCCGGGGCTCACCGAACAGCGACGGCGAGGTGACGGCGAGGAGCGTGCCCGGAGGTGGCCGTCGGCGCGGATGTCGGTGACCCTCGAGGGCCGGGTCGGCCTGCTTCAGCTGCTGCCGGATCGCACCCGTCGCGCGCTCGGCGCACACCCCCCGGGCCCCGGGACACGAGGACGAGGGGGCAGGGCGAAGCCCCCGCCAGCCCAGCTGCGGGATCGCGGTCTTCGAGCGTCGAGGAGCGGCCATCCCCCGACCCTACCGCCGCCCTCCGACAGCCCGCCGAGATGCCAAAATCTGCAGTTTTCGCGCCCAAAATCTGCAGATTTTGGCATCGGGACGTGGCCTTCCTTTCCCGTCCCTGCGCCAGGGGGAGAGGCCGCCCGGCGTGTTCGCGACGAGGACGAGGCCGTCCCCGCCCGAGCGGGCCCCCGGGCCCCGGCCCGTGCGGGCGAGCACTCCCAGGACGTCCGGGTGGGGTGACCGTAGGTGTTCTCGCCCACGCCGATGAGGGCGATGGTGGCAGTCCCCTTTCCCTAGAGGCCGGGCAGCTGATCCCGCGATCCGTGGTGCGCGACCTTGACGACCTCGTACGGGCCGCTCCACTCCGGGCCGGCGAGGGGCGCGCTGCGGCCTCGGGCCCAGGTCCCCCTGCCCGCAGCGATCGCGGCACGTCTCCCCCCCCGATGTCGATCACGGGGCTGGTCGCGTTGCCGACCTCGAATCCGCGACCGTCCTGGCCGGGCCAGAGGAGGCGCCAGGACGCACCGCCGAGGGTTCCCCGATTCCTGCGTGCCCCCCGACCACCTGATTCGCGCCAGGTCCGCCAGCCTCGCGACGTCGCCCGCATCGTCCGAGGGTCCGTGGATGATCATGTCGACGCGGCCGGCGATCCGGGCCGCCCCCGACGTGGTCGGGGCGAAGTGCGGAGGAAGGCGACGTCGATGCGGTCGACGCCGAGCCGGGCGAGACACCCCCCGCAGGGGCTTCTCCTCCGGCCCCGCGTCGACGAGGGCGACGGCCCCGCCGACCGGATCACAACGGCGTCGCCCTGCCCGACATCGCACAGGGGATCGCCCAGCGTTCCGGCGTCGTCAGGGGGCGATGGAGGAGCCGAGCGCGATCTGGCCGACGCCGATGCCCACGACGAGCCCCAGCGCGCCCATGGATGCGTTTCTCGTCGCGCGGGCCCAGGTGCGCGGGGGCAGGCGCGCGTCGCGAGGACCGTGAGGGCGCCCCCGCCACGAGCGCCGCGAATCCCTCCACCCGACTTCTCCGTCGACCGCGGACGAGGGGAAATCCCGCGACCGCGAGCGCGGGGTGTGCGATCCAGGCGGAGGGAACCCACCCCAGGGCCGTCAGGCCGGCGGCAAGGGAAAGGGACCGGCTGCGTGACGCAGGCCAGCAGACCGAGGACCGTGGCGGCGGGCGCGGCCGGACCGGCGAGCATGTTCGCGGGGACGGCGAGGAGCGGCACCTCGGGCGCGACAGCAGCACGACCGGCTGGCACGCGAGCTGCGCGGCAAGCGGGATCGCGATGGCGAGCGCGGGGGGCGCGGCATCCATCGTCCCAGGCCGCCCGCCAGTGGCTCGGCGAGCAGCAGGGGCGCACCCGTCGCGCACACCGGGGCAGGAACGGGAGGAGGCTGCCAGCCACGGGTCCGCGCAGACAGCACCACGACGGCGAGCGACAGCACGGCAGGCGACCCCCGCCCCGCCTGCCAAGCAGCACGGCGAGCATGGCGACGGCCGACATCGTCCCGGGCGCACGACGCTCGCCCCCGGGCGTGACGAGCACGACGAAGCCGGCGAGGCAGACGAGGGGGCAGGAGACGCGGACCCACCGGGGCGCGCCCAGCGCGGCGCAGATCGCGAAGGCAATGCCGACGACGAGCGCGCAATTGCTGCCGGAGACCGCGGTCAGGTGGCTGAGAGAGGAAAAGGGTCATCGCGTCGCGCAGCTCGTCGTCGACGCCGCTTTGTCTCCCCCCCCGACAGGCCGGGAAGGAGGCCCGCGGCGGGGCCGGGAGATCCGACACCCGTTCCACGAACCCGGCGCAGCGCCGTGGACGCGTGCAGCAGGTGGGCGGGCGGCTGCACGACCTCGACCTGCTCCGCGCGCACCGCCGCGACGGACGCGTCTCCGGGGTCGGTGTGGTCGACCCGCCCGTCCACGAGCACGGTCGCTCCGATGTCCAAGCCGGCGCCCGCGGGTCGTCGGTGCGCCACGTCACGCGCACCGGCGCGGAACCGGATGCCAGCGCGATGCGCCCCGTGAACCACAGGATCCCGTCGCCGGGCTCGACCTTGCTGGTGACGAGGACCTCGGCGCCGGCGGCCCGCTGGCCGATCTCGTCGACGGCGGCCCCCCGGGCCCGGCATGGCGGGGCAACGTGGCTGGCGGCGACCGCACCGGCAACGAGGGCCACCGGACGAGCGGAGCACGGTGCGGCGCCCCCGCGCCGCGATGGCGATTGACAGGGATCGCCGCCACCCATGCTGCCGCCGCGATCCACCCGCCGCCGCGGGAGCCAGGACGCTCGCCGTCGCGACCGCCCAACAGACCGCGAGAACCGGGACATCCGGAGGTCCCGACGGTTCAACCCGCACCCGGTCCCGCATCCCCTCCAGCACCTTCGGGCCAATGCCGGAGACCGCCAGAAAAGTCGTCGACGCTCTCGAACGCGCCGTCCGCCCCCGCCACGCGACGATGCGCTGAGCGGCGCCCCGGGGCCCGATACCGGGCAGCGTCTCGAGCGTTAGGCACCCGGGGCCGTGTTCACGTCGACGGTCGCATCGGCCGGAGCTGGCCCGCTCACCGCCGGGGGAGGAGGCTCCTCGCCCTCGAGGGGAACGTGCAGCTGCTCGCCATCCGACACGGGACGAGCGAGGTTGACCGCGGCCGGATCGGCCTCATCCGACAGCCCGCCGGCCGCGGAGATCGCGTGGGCCAACGCGCGCGCCGCCCCCGAGCACGAACGGGCCCCGGGCCCGGGGCGACAGCGCCCGACACATGCACGTAGACGTCGTCTTCCGGCGCGATATCGGCCGGCGCCTCGGTTACCGCGGCGGCGGTGTCCGCGACAATCTCGACCGGCGTCGCGGCGGTGCGCCAGATCCCGATCCCCACCGTGATGCCGAGCCCGGCGAGCAACAGCACGATTGCCGCGCCCACGCCCAGCCGCGCGCGTGCGGAGGACTCGCCCCTCCCCCCGATCGCTCATGCCGGGAAGGGGCAAAACCCCTTGAGGGCGCGCGTTCTTGATGAACGCACCCCCCTCAGGAAAATTCCCCGCTCGCGGCGGGAGGGCCTACTTCACGACGAGGCTGACGATCTTCGGCGCACGGACGATCGCCTTGACGATCTCCTTGTCGCCGACCGCCCGCACAACGCGCTCGTCCTCGCGGGCGAGCTGCTCGAGCGTGGCGGTGCCCACCTTGGCCGAGGGCCTGCAGCTGCGCACGAACCTTTCCGGACCTGAACGACCGGGACGTCCTCCTCGACGAGGAGGGTCGGGTCGGCGGGTCGCCACGTGGACTGGCTGATGGTGCCCTCGTAGCCGAGCGACTCCCACATCTCCTCCGCCGTGTGCGGCGCGAAGAGGTCCAGGATCATCGCCGTCGCCTCGACGGCCTCGCGCACGGCGGGGTCCTCGGCGCCGGCCCGGCGTCGATCGTCTTGCGGATCGCGTTGACCAGCTCCATGAGGCGCGCGACGACGACATTGAACTTGTCTGCTCGACGAGAACCGGCGCGTCCTCGAGCACGCGGTGGGTGACCCGGCGCAGCGCCTGGTCTCCGTCCGCCCACTTCACGCCGGGCTCGCTCGAGACATCCTTCGCGGGGGCGCAGCGCGCGGGCGAAGGAACTTTTGTGGCGCCGGCGGTCGGACGTCCTTCCCGTCCTTGTCGTCCTCGACGGGCCCCGCGAACGCGAGGGGACGCGCAGCGCGGGCGGCCCCGTGGGCGGACAGCTCGTCGCTGAACAGCACGAGGTTGCCCTTCGACTTCGACATTTCGAGCCGTCGAGGATCACCGCCCTGGTTGATGAGCGCCGAGAACGGCTCGGTGAAGTCGATCAGGCCCATGTCGAACAGGACCTTCGTGATGAAGCGCGCGTACAGCAGGTGCAGGATCGCGTGCTCGACACCGCCGATGTACGAGTCGACGGGCGCCCAGCGCTGAGCGTCGCGCGGGTCGAAGGCCTTTCCTGTTGCCGGGGGGAGCGCAGGAAGTACCAGGAGCTGTCGACGAACGTGTCCATCGTGTCCGGCCCCGCAGCGCGGGCTCGCCGGTCACGGGGCCCGGGCGTCGTGACCCACTCGGTCGCGGCGCCCAGCGGCGACGACCCCTTGGGGGTTCAGGTCGAGGTCCTTCGCCTGCGGCAGCCACGGGGAAGCTCGGGCCCTCCGCGACCTTCTCGATGCGGCCGTCCGCCGTGTGCACCATGGGGATCGGGGTTCCCCAGAAGCGCTGGCGCGAGATCAGCCAGTCGCGCAGGCGATACTGTTCGCTGCGCGGCCCGTGCCGTTTTTTCTCGAGCATCTCGGGTGGTCTTCGAGATGGCGTTGCGCTTGGACATGCCGTTCAGCTCGCCCGAGTTGATCCGGCCCTCGCCCGCGAGCGCCTCGCCGGTCTCGACCGGGGTCGGCAGGGGTCGGGCTCGATGAGATTACCGTCGGCGTCCGTCTCGATCAGGGGGTCGCGCCCGTGATCGGGGGTTCGTGTCGACGACCACACGCACCGGCAGGTCGAACGCGATTGCGAAGTCGAGGTCGCGCTGATCGTGCGCGGGAACCGCCATGACGGCGCCGGGCCCGTAACGGCGAGCACGTAGTCCGCGGCCCGATCGGCAGACGCTCGCCGTTGATCGGGTTGATCGCGAAGCGGTCGAGCGGAACGCCCGTCTTCTCGCGGTCGGTGGACTGGCGCTCGATCTCGGTCTGACGCTGCGTCTTGTCCAGGTAGTCCTGGAAGCGCATGCGCGTCTCGACGTCCGCCGTCGCGACGAGCTCGGCGGCGAGGTCGCTGTCGGGGCGACACATGAACGTCGCGCCGTGAGCGTGTCGGGGCGCGTCGAGAACACCGTGACCGGCTCGTCACGGCCCTCGATCCGAAGTCGATGTCGGCTCCGACCGAACGACCGATCCAGTTGCGCTGCATCTGCAGCACCTTGTTCGGCCACGAGCCCTCGAGCTGGTTCAGGTCGTCCAGCAGGCGGTCGGCGTAGTCGGTGATCTTGAAGTACCACTGCGTGAGCTTCTTCTTGACCACCAGTGCGCCCGAACGATCGGACGTGCCGTCGGGCAGCACCTGCTCGTTCGCGAGCACGGTCTGGTCCACCGGGTCCCAGTTGACGAAGCCGTCCTTGCGGTACGCGAGGCCCCGGTCGTAGAGCTGCTGGAACAGCCACTGGTTCCAGCGGTAGTACTCGGGGTCCGACGTGTGCAGCACGCGCGACCAGTCGAACGAGACGCCGTACTTCTTCAGGCTCGCGCTGCTGGGCGATGTTGTCGTACGTCCACTCGCGCGGGTCGGCGCCGCGCTTGATCGCGGCGTTCTCTGCGGGAAGGCCGAAGGAGTCCCAGCCGACCGGGTGGAGGACGTTGTAGCCGCGGTGGCGCCAGAAGCGCGCGATGATGTCGCTGTAGAGGTAATTCTCGGCGTGCCCCATGTGCAGGTCGCCGGAGGGGTACGGGAACATCGGCAGCACGTACTTGCGCGGCCGCGCGTCCTTGTCGCCGCCCGCGCGGAACGTCTCATCCTGCTCCCAGCGCGCCTGCCACTTGGCCTGGATGGCGTGCACGTCGAACGATTCGTGCGCGGTGTTCTCGGGGAGCTGTTCTGTGTCACGTCGGAGGGAACCAATCGATTCATGAGAGAATACTGCGCGCGCGGAAGCGCCGCGCGCGATGATCGGGAGAGACCAGATTAGCGCGTGAACCGACCGTCTCGTGCGTTCACCCCGTGGAGGCCGCTCTTATCGTTCCGCGTATAAAGTGGCGCACGTGCTCAACGATGTCCTGACGACGATCCTCGATATCGTCGAGGGCGTCGCGCCCTGGGTGCGCTTCCTCATCGCGGGGTCGCGATCCTCCTCGAGACCAGCGTCCTCGTCGGGCTCATCGTCCCGGGCGACACGGTCGTGATCGTCAGCGCGATGGGCGTCACGTCGGTCCTCGAGGGCGTTCTGCTCGGCATCTTCGTCGTGGCCGGCGCGATCGCAGGAGAGTCGATCGGCTATGCCATCGGCCGCTGGTCGGCCCGCACTTCCGCGCCTCGCGCGTCGGCGGGTGGATCGGCGAGAAGAACTGGCAGCGCGCGGAGAACTACTTCGAGCGCCGGGAGGCATCGCGATCTTCCTGTCGCGTTTCCTGCCCGTCATGCACTCCTCGTCCCGATGATCGTCGGAATGTCGAAGTACTCGTATCGCCGCTTCATCGCCTGGACGCTCCCGGCCTGCGTCCTGTGGTCGGGCATCTACATCTCGATCTCCGCCACCGCCGCCGGCACCTATCGCGAGCTGGGGTCGAACGCGCACTACGCGGGCTTCGTGTTCGTCGGGATCATCGTCTTCGGCCTGCTCATCGTCTTCGGGATCAAGCAGCTGATCGAGTGGAGCGAGACCCGCCACGAAAGACTGAGCAGGTGCCTGAACAGCCCTCCCCGCGCCGCGCAAGAGAATCCACTGGGTCGCACGCATCGAGCGTCGGCTCCACGGATGGCGCGAGCGCAGGCCCGCCGTCGGGGCAGGAGCCCGCAGGTCGTTCCCTTCCCAGGCTACGGTGGCGACGGCTGGATCCGCGTCGTCGGGCGCGTGCTGATCCTTCCCCGCCGCCGCTCAGCGGAAGAGGAAGGAATCCCGGGCGTGCGCGGCTGGCGCTCCTTCGTGGGCATCCCGGTGGCGTTCTCGACGGTGACGGTCACGATCGACGGCCGCTCGCACGAGGTGGCCGCGGACCGAGGGGCGTCATCGACACGACGCTCCCGGCCCACCTCGAACCCGGATGGCAGACCATCGAGATGTCCGTCGAGGGCGGAGACCCCGTCAAGGCCCAGGTGTTCGTCGTCGATCCGTCCATCACGTTCGGTGTCGTCTGCGATATCGACGACACGGTCATGGTGACGGCGCTCCCCGCCCGTTCATCGCGGCGTGGGGAACTCGTTCGTCGTCAACGAGCACGCCCGGCAGGCGGTTCCGGGATGGCCGTGCTGCTCGAACGCATCACGAACACCCACCAGGGCCCCTGATCATCTACCTGTCCACGGAGCATGGAACGTGGCCCCCACGCTCACCCGTTTCCTGCACAGGAACCTCTTCCCGCGGCGCGATGCTGCTGACCGACTGGGGGCCGACGCACGATCGCTGGTTCCGGAGCGGACGCGAGCACAAGGAGACCAACCTGCGCCGTCTGGCGGAGGAGTTCCCCACATCGAGTGGCTCCTGATCGGCGACGACGGCCAGCACGACGACGACATCTACACGACCTTCACGGCGGAGCGCCCGTCGTCGGTCGCGGGCGTCGCGATCCGCCGCGACGGCCGCGAGGCCGTCCTCGCGGGCGGTCGGCAGTCCGTCGACGACCACTCGGCGGCGGGGGTCCCTGGGTCACGGCGCACGACGGCGCGGCTCGCGAAGCGCCTGGAGAAGGTCGGCCTGCTGTAACCGGGCGGCGCACCCTCGGGACGGCGCCCAGGCGCGTTCTTCGAAGCCCTCCCTAGCAATCCTGGTTGACAACGCCGCTTCAGCAACCTAGGTTGACAGCATGGAGTCATTGCAGATTGCCGAGGTCGCGGCGGATACGCGCGACCCCGAGCCGGCTTGCGGGCCATCGCCTCGCTCCGCGCACTCACGGAGCGCCTCGAGCTGGCGCAGGTCGAGGCCGGACTGCGCGCCGGTATGAGCTGGCAGGACATCGCGGCGTCGCTCGGCGTCTCCTGCCAGGCCGTGCACAAGAAGCGCGAAGCGCGCGTGGATCCGTCGATCCCGGTCCCAGCGAGGAGCACATGAGCAAGCTCACGAACGCCGCCGCGACCAGCCACATCCTCTCCGTCACCGCCATGGAGGAGGCCTCCCGCCTCGGCGAGCGGACGGCTGGCATCGATCACATGTTCCTCGCGCTCGTCGTGAACGAGCAGATCGCGGGCCAGGTGCTGCGCGGCCTCGGCATCACGCTCGACGCGGCGCGAGGCGCCGTGGCCGAGCAGCACGCGGAACAGCTGGCATCGCTCGGGATCCGAACCGATGTGCCCGCTCCCGACCGGATCACGTTCCACGAGACGTCCAACTACGAGTGGGGGTACGAGTGCGCTTGAGATCATCGGCGCTCCGCAGAGGGCAAGAACGCAGGCGACGCCGCCGCCGTGCTGCGCGAACTGATCGGCGAGCCCAGCGGGTTCATCGAGGCGGTGCTGCTGCGACTGGGGACGAGCGCCGAAGAGGTGCGTGAACGACTCGACGAGGCCGCCGGTTATCCTGCGCGCACGCAGTACCTCGTTCGATCCCGATGCGCTGGCCGGCAGCTCTGAGAGCTTCGTACCCGCCGATCCGGCTCGGGTGTGGAAATGCTCGCCAACCCCGCCCGCATGCCGGAGTGGGACCCGTCGTGGGGAACGTCGAGGACGTGCCATCACACATCGGTGTCGGATCGAGCTGGGCGGCACACGCACCCCAGGAGCGTCCGGACGGAAAGCCGATTCGCGTGAGGCCCGCATATCGGATGATCCGCGTCGACGTCGTCGATTATCAAGCGCCTCATCGCATCGAGTGGCGCACGACATGGCGGACGCTCCGCGTTCCAATGCGCGGCAGATGAGGATTGACCTCGAACCGTCCGCGGGCGGGACCCACCGACGATCTCGTTCTCCGGATGCGCCGCACCTCCAGGGGTCCCATTCGTTTCCGCCGCTGCGGTGGGCGATGCGCCCCCTGTATCGGTTCGCCGTATGGATGCAGCTCATGCAGACCGGCGCGGCGATCAGCCGCGCGTTCCGGTAGGCCCGCGAGGGCGCCATCACCCCGCCCCTTCGTTTGTCAGGGGTTCGGAATAGTGTTCGAATGTTCGTTGTTCTTCTCGAACATTCATTCTATTCTGGAGGAGTGGGATGGCACTCGCTCAGGCCGCCGATCGGGCGGAGCAGACGGCCCAGATCACGCGGCTCGCCGCGCGGATCGGGCAGATGCAGCGGCGCACGGCCGATGTCGACGCGCTGCCCGTTCCCGATGCCCTCGCCCCCTCTTCCCGCGGGGCGGGCTGCGCCCCGGCGCCTCCTATGCCCTGCCGGATTCCGCCAGTCTCCTGCTCTGCTCCTCGGCGCCTCCTCTGCGGAGGGCGCGTGGTGCGCCGCGATCGGCCTCCCCGATCTCTCCGCCGCTGCGGCGGAGGGGCACGGCATCGATCCGTCTCGCCTCGTGATGATCCCGCGCCCCGAGGACAGGTGGCCGCAGACCGCGGCGCAGGCGGCCGAGGTCTTCCCCCTCGTGGCGGTGCAGTTCCCGCAGGGGCGGGCCGCCCCCGCCGAGATCGCGCGCCTCGACGCCCGCCTGCGCGATCGCGGCAGCGCGCTGCTCGTGGTCGGCCCGTGGGCCGGCGCGGACGCCTCCCTGACGATGCGCGACCCGGTCTGGACGGGCATCGACCACGGCCACGGCGTCATCGCCTCGCGCGCCGTGACCGTCGCGGCGCGCGGGCGGGGGCCGCAGCGCTCCGTCCGCGTCCTCCTCCCCGGCCCCTCCGGCCGGCTCGAGCAGCACGCGCCGGCCGCCGCCGCTGTCGCCGGCGCCCGGCGCCCGCTCCTCCGGGGGGTGGGGGCATGAGCACCGCCCGGGGCCCGAACGGGCGATCGGCCCGTGGATCCCTGATTGGCCCGTCGTCGCGTACCTGCGAACGCAGGCGCGGGAGCTCGGCGCGGGAGAGCGCGTCACGGCGAACGACGCCATCGCCGTCCTCCACGCCAACACGGTCGTCGCCTGCAGCGCGACCGCCCGCGCAGAGGGGTGGCGCGGGCAGCGTCGGCGCGACGCCCAATCCGTCTGCCCCGCCCCCGCATCGTGCGCGCCGACGAGGGGCGCGACCAGCGCGCCTTCCACGACGCGCTCTCCGTGCTGGAAGACCCTCCCCGGCGCCGAACCCCTGCGGCCCGGCCTCGCCGCCCTGCGCGCCCGCGGTCCCGCCCGCTTCTACCGGGGCGAGGAGGCCGCAGCCGCGGGACTGCTCGGCGCGCTGAGCACCGCGGGCTTCTCCCAGGCGCGCGCGGGAGTCGCCGACGGGCCTTCACCCCCGCCGAGCACGCGGCCAGATCCGCCTGCCTCGCCTCCCCGGGGCGCCCGATCACCGTCGCCCACCCGGCCGCGCGGGCGACCGCGCCGCTGCCCGTCTCCGTCCTGGGCGACCTCCGACATCCCCCCGCCCTCCTCACTCAGCTCGGTATCCGCACGCTCGGGGACTTCGCCGGTCTCGCCCCGAGCGACGTGCGCGTCCGCCTCGGCGAGCGGGGTGCGGCTGCGGCGCTCGCCGCGGGGGCCGACTCTCGGCCGTCACCCCGCGCGTTCCGCCGGCGCGGCTGGCCCGGGGGAGGTCGCCCTTGGAACCTCCCCCCGACATGGCCGACCAGATCGCCTTCGCCGTGCGCCAGGGGGCCGAAGCGTTTGACGATGCCGTCGCGGGCGAGGGGCTCATCGCCACGGCCGTCCGCATCACGCTCGAGAGCGAGCTCGGTGGCCGCAGCGAGCGCATCGATATTTTTGATCAAACATTGCGGGCCGAGCGCAGCAAGGTCCGCATACCTTATAACAATGTCATAAAGAAAAATATTACAACTTGGCAACATGTCAACATTTTTAGAATTCGGACTTAAACGTTTTACCTAATTTTAATTGAAAATTAAGGTTTTTCCGTGCTCTTTGAGTTATTTTTTTTAATATTAAAATAGTATTAGTTTTCGTGCGAATGACAGAACTTAAAGGAATATTTCGTAAATGTAATTAAAAAATTAAATTATTATTCTTTTGAAAAACTATGAGAGGCGGCCAAAAAAACAACTTTTGATTCATGTTTAACAATCGAAAAGTAGGGAGTGTGCAAAAAATTGCGAAAAAATCGCATTTTCCCGTTATCCGAATAATTACTAATATTGTTTATTAGCCTTTTAAAACTCTAAATACCGTACGCGAAAAACTTTTCTTAAAGTTGCACAAATCTCTGCAGCATCCAAAGTAGTTATTTCAGGATTTCGTTTTCGAGTCCCCTGGTAAACATTTTTAACCATTATTCGTTCTTTTCACGTTTTTCCTTTGTAGGCAGATTACTAGTTGAAGGTTGGTTAATATTTATAGTTTACTGAATTAAAAGCACTTATCAACACTAAATCTTTATATACAATTGTATACAGTAAATAAGATAAACTATAATAAAATTGGCACAAAACAATATCTATATACTATGAAAACTAGAAATTTACAATATTTAGAAAATACCATGTATAGCAATTAAAATTTAAACTTACAAAATCTGTCCATAATCAATAACTAAATAAAATGATCGAACAGCACGAGAACCCTGTCGATACGCTTATTTTCGAGTCTGTTCAAGTTGTAAACTAAGGGATGTGTGTCTTCTAGAAAACAATGATTTCAATACATATTAGCGTGCTATTTAAAATGCGATCGCTGGCTGGTAACTTATTCTCGCGAATTATGACAACTTAGCGATGAAACTTTTGGCCGGTTCACTGTTATTTGGGCGGAAAAGTATATCATAGGCTTAAAAATCATTTACTAGTGTTAGATTTTTATTCAGCCGCTTCGTCGGTTGGGTGGCTGGTCACTGACAGAAATTTTGGACTTTAGGTATAATTCATATTTTTGGACAAAAAGTAATAATTGTTTTCAACAAGAGAGGACACTGGGCAAAACATCAAAGAATACGCCGACATCTCCCATTGACCTTGCGCCATCTTTTTGGTCGCAACATTATTGCCGGTACCACTGACTTTTATTAGTCTTTACAGATTTTGCAATGTTGCAATTTTCTTAATTCATTTCAATATTGTTGAGTAAGTTAGAATATAAGTTTTAATTTGGTTATACATTTGATAATTAAAAATATTGATATATGATTAACTTAAGGTGTATTTTAAAACTAAAATATTAAGGATATATACACTATGCTCGATGTCTATTATTAAAATTAAACATAAAAATATTTTTTTGATGCCCCCTTTATCAAGATTTTTCCTTTGGAGCAATAACAATTTTATCTCACCATCCCTTTCCAAGTCTATTAGACATTATAGCCCAGTCTGTAATTTTCATGACTTTAATTTGTAACAGGTTGAAAGGTGTTAGAAGTTGTAGAGGGTGATTACCTGAATATGACTATATAGTTTTAGGGGGGGGTGGAGGGTTAAAAGTGCTAAAAACGTGTTTTTCACTTTTGCAAGCGCCATTGTTAATTATAGAGGAATCCATTCAAAATGTTTTTTTAAGAATTAAAAAAACCGATAATTTGAGCCTGGCTAAAATTGATTGACGGATAAAACCAAGGGGCTCACGCAACATAGACTTTAATTTATTTGATATTATATTCTTATTGGCATATAATAATTTTAAGTTTAATTGCCCAAATCTTTATAAAAGATAAAATGCCCAACATGATGTTAAGCCTGATAGGGGCAATTTTTAATCCTATTTAGAATATTTGCAATTCAGATATTAAATACCAACGGACCTAATACTGAGCCCTGCGGTACTTCGAAGGTCTTAAGGATGACATCCAGAACCACTCCCTGAAATCCATCATTAAGGTAGGACAACAAAAACTTGACAGTATTCACGTTAAATCCGTAAACCTTAAGCTTAGAGCAAAATAACTCATGACTGATCAGATCAAAAGCTTTTGAAAAATCGAGCAGCACCAGGGCCCACTCTTTAACTTTTAGTGAGTTTATTCTGTCACAGCCATATCAAAACTTTATATGTATTTCTTGTTCAATAAAAAAATATATTGTTTTCGTTTTGAATTTTTACTCGTATACCACATCTTACTTAAAATAAATGCACTCTATATTTACTGGGATCATAATTTATTTTAAAATCTATTAGATATAATACTAGACTAAATAATTTTAAAATCTAAAAGTCCTATTGACTAAAAAGGTTTAACATTTAAACTGAGTCTAGTTGCCACAATAATAAATGATGACCAGTTGTGTTATTGTCATGATAATAACACAGCCCCTCAAAAGAAGTTCAAGGTCCGAAAGACTTGACAATAATATATTTATATTTTGGGGTCGCTGAATCCGAATCCGCAGTCATTTTGCCCTCATCAGGTCAGGGTCGAGGGCATTTTAAGATCAAATCTGCGAATTAATCGCAAACAAATTTGAAAGGTATATACTTATGTTTTTAAGGTCGCCAAACACGAATCCGTGGTCAGTTTAACCCCATCAAATTTGGTTGCAATTTTACCTTGATTGCCCCACAAAAAAATTGAAGGTCCGAAAACCTGACCATGGAATCTTTATGTTTTTAGGGTCACTAAATCCGAATCTGGCGTCAGTTCGAACCCATCAAAACAGGGTCAAGGGCATTTTAAGGTCAAACCGCAACCAAATTTGATGGGGTCAAACTAACCACGGATTAGTGCTTAGCGACCTTAAAAACATAAGCATACACTCCTGAAATTTGGTGGTGATTAATTTTCTAGATTTGATCTTAAAATGCCCTTGACCCTGACCTGATGGGCTTAAACTGGTCCCGGATTCGGATTCAGCGATGCCAAAAACATAGAGATACCATGGTCAAGTCTTTGGGTCCTTTATATTTCTTTTAAGGGGCTGTGTAATTTTGCAGATTTGACCTTGAAATATCTCTTTATCATAAACCGATGGGGTCAAAATGACCACATATACGTAATCAGCCACCTCAAAAACATCGGTATACACTGTTGAAATTTGGTTGCGAATAATTTTGCAGATTTGACCTTGAAATGCTCTTGACCCTGACCTAATGGGGTCGAATTGATTCGGATCCTGGATTCAGATGCAGCGATTCCAAGAACATAAAGTTGCCGTAGTCAAGTCTTCCGGAGCTTCAACTTTTTTTGTAGGACGGTGTAACCTAATTTTTAGAGTCTGTCCAACCGAATGTTTATAAGAAAAAAAATCAAAATCTAGAAGCTGTTTTGAAAAATAAATTGGCATTTTGCCGAAAAATAACAAATTGTTTTATTTTTATTAATTAAGAAACAAATTTATTAATAGTTTCATCATCTATATTGTATGTAACTATAGTATCTAAATTTAGTTAATTTATTAAGATACTTGTCAGTGTACAGGGTGTCCCAAACTGGACGCGTTCTTATGGGAACAACCCTTATTTGAAGGGATAGAAAAAAAATGACCAAGGTGTCCGGAGCTCAAATTTAATGAGAAAACTACTGGCGCTAACAAAACTTGGCTATATCTTATCGTTGGGTCACCAGAGGGCGTTTCTCGAATTTCGTCGATTTTTTAAATGCCTCATAACTTTCTTATTAATAAAGATAATTAATTTTGATAAAAACTTTCTTAAGGCACTATTTTTCGTAGAATTCATTGCGATGGGCAGATTTTTTACAGGGCGTTTAGATTTTCGTGCACCACCCCAAAATCAATTTTTTTATATGGACCACCCTATATATTATATGATTTTTGAAAAGCTGGTAAAATTTCCTAAATTTTAATGTATCACTTGTTATGTTTATCTTAAAAACCATTAGCAGTATTACGATTTAAAAATTAAAATAATGTGCCTACAGAAATCAACATT
The DNA here is from genome assembly GCA_019359885.1 of Listronotus oregonensis. Lineage (NCBI taxonomy): Eukaryota > Metazoa > Arthropoda > Insecta > Coleoptera > Curculionidae > Listronotus > Listronotus oregonensis. The sequence goes on along the minus strand of JAHBCN010006197.1, from coordinate 29,097 downwards.
GCCATGACAAATAAAATGACATAGGATGCTAACATGTTATGATTAAAACAACAGAGCTAAAGTTTTATGATAAGATTACTCATAGTTAATATATTAAATTAATAAACGACAGCAACAACAAACCAACAATATTAACAAAAAAACATAACTCTACCTAATCCTAATATAAAATTCTATGGAATTTAATTAACGATAATAAATAAACAAAAAACAAATGTTCAAATTGTCTCCCATTTTGTTGTACGCAAATTTTACATCTTTTTTTAACAGCATTAATAAGTTCTATATTTTGAACTCGGTTAAACGCACCTCGCAACGCCCTTTCTAATTCTTTCCGGCTATTAAAATTATTGTTTTTATAAGTAAGGTCTCCAATTCTACCCCAAAGAAAAAAATCTATGGGAGTCAGGTCCGGTGACCTGACAGGCCATTGTATGGGCCCTTGATTTCCCATCCAATTTTTACCAAACTGAACATTAAGGTAATCGTTTATGGTCCTTGCACAATGCGCAGTGGCACCATCCTGCTGGAAGAAGAATGGTTCAACCTGGTCCCTTAAAATATCCAAATATTGTCTAGAATTCAGCGGTTTATCATAAATGTAGGGTCCAATGAATTGTCCTCTAAAAATTCCCACCCACACATTAAAGCTAAATCTTCCTTGTTGTCTGTTTTGGACAGTCGCATGGGGATTTTCTTGGGACCAAGTGTAATCATTAAACCGATTAAATATGCCCGCACTACTAATCGAAGCCTCGTCAGACCAAATACAATTTAAAGCAAAATTTGGTTCATTTTGTATTTTATTTAAAAACCACTCACAAAAACGAGTTCTTCGATTAAAATCCCCAGGGAGAAGATGATGAATTTTGCGGGTTCGATAAGGCTTAAATTTGTTTTTTTTTTAAATCCTGTAGTTTTTGCTTCTGGATATGCCAGTCTCTGCTTCAAGTTTTCTTGTAAAAGTTGTACCATTATTTTCATATAAAGTGCCCAATACGGTTAGAGTTTTTACTTCATTTTCGTTTTGAATTTCTTGATTTTGAGCATAATTTGCTCTGGGTTTGTTAAAAGAGCCAACATTTTAAAGATTATGGGCAAGTCTAGCAAATACATCCCTGGATGGTTGCTGCCGTTCGGGATATCTTTGAAAATACAAGTTTCTTGCCGCCTAAGCATTTTTGTTGCTTTCTATGTAACATTCAAGCATGTTGAACTTTTCAAAATTTTAATACATTTTTTAACACTTTTCAAAAACCTTTCTTAAAAACTTATTTAAATTACTTTTTTTCTACTAAAAATACCAAAATATTTAACAATATCAAGTACCACTGTCAATTCTCAACTATTCAGAAGCTGTTAAAATATTAAAACAAAAAAATCATATGCACGGCCTACTGCTTTTTTACGCAGCAACTTTAAATATGTGGCTTTAATCATAACATATTAGCATCCTATGTCATTTTATTAGTCATAACAATGTTGATTTCTGTAGGCACATTATTTTAATTTTTAAATCGTAATACTGCTAATGGTTTTTAAAATAAACATAACAAGTGATACATCAAAATTTAGGAAATTTTACCAGCTTTTCAAAAATCATATAATATATAGGGTGGTCCATAAAAAAAATTGATTTTGGGGTAGTACACGAAAATCTAAACGCCCGGTAAAAAATCTGCCTATCGCAATGAATTCTACGAAAAAAAGTGCCTTTAGAAAGTTTTTATCAAAATTAATTATCTTTATCAATAAGAAAGTTATCGGACATTTAAAAAATCGACGAAATTCGAAAAACGCCCTCTAGTGGCCAAACGATAAGAGATAGTAAAGTTTTGTTAGCGCCAGTAGTTTTCTCATTAAATTTGAGCTCCGGACACCTGGGTTAATTTTTTTCTATCCCTTCAAATAAGGGTTGGGACACCCTGTACACTATACACCCATAGTAGAGGTATTACATTTGGACCGTATGATTGTATTTTTTCTAAATTTAGTAATGGAATCAAAACATCCAACTTTTTATTTTATGTGTGTATATGTTTTATGAGGTGGTACCATTTCTAAGTTTATTTTATGATAATTTATGTAATACGACATTTGAAAAACACAATAAGCATTGCTCCTGCGGATTACCAAAAACGTATATTTGTAAAGTATATACTTAAAATTTATGTAACTGGTGTTTTTTTTTCAAAAATACAATAAAAGTTCACAAAAATTATACTAAAAAACCATGTAAAATTTAACTTTTTCACCAAAATGATTTTCCAAATATTCCACGCAGGAGCAAAACCCAATGGTCTTTGGTTACCTACAATTTTTTGTACAATATCTTAGATAAATGAAAAAATGGCCTAAGAATAGTAAACAGAACCAAAATTTATAAGATTACCACATGTTTTGTCACATGCAATACACACTGGGAAATAATTATATTTTAACATTATAAATTAATGATTATAGTCAAGTACTCAGTACTGTACGAAAATGTACAACATCTTTATATCTTAGTCCTTAACAAGGTTTAATATTTAATGACACAGTCATTCATAAATTCATAATGTTTACATTTTTATTTCTTACTATAACCAATTATTTTTAAGGCATAATCTAGTAATCTGGACAATTTTTGTACATGCTTTTCATCCCATTTCATTTTATTCTCTCCTTCTTCTTCGTTGTCCAACTCATCCATTGATTTCAGTCCTTCATGCATTATAGGAACTAACATCCAAATGCTGTGACAGTACTCATAGTACTTCACCGCTGTTTTAACTTCATTTTTAAAACTTTCCTTGGTGTAATTTTATATATTAATACCAAAGTCTTTTAAGTTCTGCACGAATATTTTTAAATAGTACTCTAGTAAGTCATCTATATCGTTTTCTAGAACAAGAGGCTGGAGACTAGTAAATAAGAAAAACATTAGATCGTTTAATGGGGTTCCGTAGCTAAAATCTTGAAAATCGAGTAATACACTTTGGATTGGCTTTTCTCCTTAAATTTGATCATAAGGTTGTTTGTCTAAAATACAAAAACAAACATTAAAATGATAAAAATATATAAAAATTTATAAGTTAGTTTGACCAATCGATCATAATGACTTTTAAAATAAATACGAAATTGGATTCATTGTATTAAGTTCAATGTTAATAAAGAGATTTTTTAATCTTTGGATCAGACTACAAATGATTATATAAAGATTATGTACTATGTATAGTAACGTCCATTAAATCTTGGGCAATACTTTTTCCCTTTCGTAAAATAGGCTTATGCCACCTTTTACTGAATATAATTACCTGTTGAAAAACCTAATAAAGAAACAGGTGTCCGTTGTCAGTAGCTAAAAATATTTTTTTAAAATGCCAAACTTAACTTTGAATCAAAAAGTATTAATTATTCATTATATTGAGCAGAGAGGTTGGCCAGAACAGGATGTGGCGGAAGAGCTTAACATCCCAAAGAGTGCTATTTATTTTGTTAAAAAAAAATGGCAAGAAACACACTCCGTTGAGAAAAGAGCTGGAAGTGGTCGCCCCAAACTATCGAATTAAGAACAAGACAATAATTTAGTTAATGTTTTGAGAAACCAACCACTTAAATCTGTAGTTACAGCAAAAAAGGAAAGCAATTTCCCAGCATCAGTTAGAACGACACGGCGAAGAATAAGGCAAATATCCGAATTGCGCTGCCACCCGGCAGCCTTAAAACCGTTTTTAACCAATGCAAATAAAGAACAACGCATTTGATTTGCTCTATAATTTTACTTGAAACCTCCGATTTTTTGTGAAAATATAATATTTACCGATGAAAAAGTGTTTCAGTCGTACTACAATGGAATACTTAAGTTATTCAGGCCCCAAGAAAAACAATTTGATGAAAAATATACCCAAAAGGACAGAAGTAGTGGGCGATTTTTGGTAAATGTTTTGGGGGTGGCTGAGTGCATAAGGACTTGATGTATGCTATTTTATCGAAGGAAGGTTCAATGCGGAGGTATCCGCATATATCTACTACAGAATATCGTACTTCCCTATGTATTGGATCGATTTTCGGACAGAAATTTTATCTTTCAGCAAGATAAGTGATAATTTTTTTACCAATTTATTGTAGATGTAAATAAAGATACTTGGGCTTATTTCCCCTTCGCATTTAGTTTTCGGCAAAAACGACCAGACGACAAACCGTTATTATTAGGTGTTTGAAGGTACCTATCAAATAAGAAAAGTTTTAAAATAATTTGACTTTTATTGTGAGTGACTTTTCGATGAAACATAAAATTTTTATTTGTATTTTTAAATCGCTTAACGCTTTAAGGTGGATTTATATTTGTATAACGTGTCCTGTCTTAACTTATCAAACGATATTGGATTTATACATTCACGCCCTATCCCCATGACATCTCCAGAAGGTGCGAACCACTCATGCTGGTGAAACGTCTAGAAAACGAAATGACCGAAACCGCCTAACAATAAAAAAAAAACAAAAACAGAAGTTTGGCAATATAGAGACATGTTTAAAACCCTTAACAATGTTTGCCCTTTGTATATGACCAATGAAGTCATTTGCGTCTATTTCACCAAAGATGGTGTACGATTCTAGTAGCCAAATTTTATTTTAATAATATATATTTTTAAACATTGCCCTAATAGGTATTTTTTTTTAATTCCACATTTAAAATTTATCCAGTATCATTGTTTTTCTTTTTCAATAATAAAAGAAAAGTATTTTTTGGCGATTAAGACTACTTTTTATTTAAAATTGAAAGGAATAAACATCTTATTTCATACCCATGTATCGTAATGTATCATTGTTCCCCATAGATCACTAATTTTCTTCTTACGGGCATCTCTATCCATTGCTGCTAAGACTTTTGCGATTTCTTCTTCTGTAAAACCATTATTTTGCAGAGTGTCAAGTAAGTTTGACTTTACATAAAATAAAAAATACTAAATTAGATCAGATAAGGAAATGTGCAAAAAACAATGCAAAAAAATATAGTCCAGTAAATAAACGGACAAAGTTGTAAATAAATCTGTACAGTTTTCCTTTGCGGCGCAATTTTTAGATCTTTGGGGATGCTTTCGAGCGAAAAAAAAGTTTATCAACATTAACAGATGGGCAAGAGCTGAAAATTGCCCCTCAGGGCCCGAAAAATGGGTTTCCGCTAATATCTGCCAAACTTAGAGAATTTTTATAAAGACAAAAAATGAAGATAGCCTTATAATCTACAAAAATGGTCTCTATAATTTTTTTTGAAAAATCGATAGTTTTCAAGATAACGGGACCCAAAAGTCCCCTTATTTCAGCTGCCGCTTTACCGCTAAAATGCCGCTATCTTCATGGATTAACTTATAAGCGGGCAGACGAATTGTCCATTACTCGGGCAATAATGTATAATTTTTTAATCATTCAAAGTTCATCGGAATGGGAAAACTTGTACCTATCATTGCATATGAGCTTGGGTCCATTCTAATTTTTCCAGAATATGAAAAAAGCGGTCAAAGTTTTTTTCTTCACAATATTTTGGGGGTATTCTATTAATTTATTGATATTTTTCGAAAAAATGGTTTGTTATTAACATTTCTTTTTTATAATAAGACCTTAGCAAGTGTTCAATGATCCCAGAAAATTTCCTTCACCATCTTTCTTGCGTTTTGATAAAAAATTGTTTTGCCCATCTGCATTTTTTAGCCGTTTAGCCACTTTTATCCAGTGTGAAATGTTTTGGATTTTTCGACGGCCGTTTTTGCGAAAAATATTGGTGTTGCAAAAAAAATGGTCAGATCATTTTTGTAGATTTTGAGGTGATCTTCATTTTTTGTTTAAACAAAAATTCTCTAATTCGCATATTTTGGCAGATATTTACGGAAAACTTATTTTTGGGACTTTGAGGTACCATTTTCAGCGGGTTCCCACTTCGGAATCGTGATAATCTTTTTCTTGCTCAAAAGCATCCGCGAAGACGTAAGAATTGCGCCACAAATGAAAACTGTACAGATTTATTTACAGCTTTGGGTAATTTCAGGTCTTCAGTTACTGGACTAATAAAGTATTTTTAATTGCAAAATATCACCAGGAAAGAAAAATTTATTCGGCAAGTTCAGTAGTGTTCAGAACAACTTACCTAAACTTTTTCTTAGAAATATCAACATAAAAAACTTTTAATAAAAAAAACCTTTTTTGATACTCGCCAGATGTGACCGCTCTGGTTCTGGTCCCAGAGTATAGATTCTGAGCATACATAAAACTTGCAGATCCCTTTAAAATAACAGAAAAAAATTTTTTAAAAACCCTAAAAAATAAAAAACCAATAAATGTTGCGGTGGCAAATAAATAAGAAATAAAATTAAAATAATTTAAATTTTGTTATTAAAGTTTCAGTTATTCTGGAATATTGTTTTACAAATTTTTGACGTAATGTCAGGAATAACAAATTTTAGATTAATCAGTTGTTAGAGGGTTTTTGATTTTTTTTTTTTTTTTTTAGACGATTTGCAAGTTTGTGAGGGTCAATCGATTCTAGTAGGCACAAAATCTATCCCCTGAAACCAGGACCTAGGCAATCCTAGATGGTGAGTACCCAAAAAAATTTCTGATACATTAATACGCACTTAGAAAAAATATATCTACAATGAAAAACTATTTTTATACCATTTCAAGGAATGCCTTTTCGGGAACGTAATCTGAAAAATACGGCCTAAGCATTTCTTCGAAACATCTTGAGTCCTCTAGCCTTAAAGCTAAGTTCACTGCGTGAAATTTTGCTAAGGAGTCTAAAGCAACTTTAAACGTTTCATAATCTAGCCCATGTGTCTTCTTACCAGTAGTATATCCTACGAAAACAAAAATAAAAATTACTAAAGAAAAAAATTATTTTAAATATGGTAAAAAGGGTTTTAAACATGAAGGCCGATAAATTAAGATATTTTTTTCCCCAATGGGGAGGGATCTTTTGGAAAAAATTTTTTTTGAATACCATCAAAAGGAAACATACACTGATTGGGCACTTATATATTAAACAAATGCATTAAAATTTACAAAAGTTTATTGTTTATTTTTAGTTAAAAACACCTCAAATAAATCCAGTTTTTTATTTTTTCAGAATTTAATAATGAATTGGGCACCCAGTAATAGGTTCATTATATATACTTACATGGTAAAGAGAAGTGGATTCATTTGAGATGATTTTTACTAAAAATATGCAATAAATTATTGTAAATTCTAGTGTGTTTATTTCATATATAAGTGCCTTATCTATGTTCCCATTTAATGGTAATCAGTTTCTAGGAGGGAGAACTTTAAGGAATTCTCTTGTAGGCCGCATAACCTAAAATCCAGAGGTTGCCGAAAAAATCTGATTTAACATTCGTGATTAGCGCCCCAAAGAAACATTGTATGCAAAAATTCCTGACAATCGTCAGGTTCGTAAAGTAAATTTTTACCTTAAATATTTTTTTTAAAACGTATCTATATTTTAAATTATATATATTATATATATATAATATATATATATATTATATATATGTAATATATTTTAGGAGGAGAATATTTTAATATATATATATAATAATAATAATAGATATAATAATCTATATTTAAAATGTATTACCCCAAAATACATTGTATAAAATTTACAATATATATTTGTAATATAAATTTATACCTATATATATATATTTTAATATATATATATATATATATATATATATATATATATATATATATATATATATATATATATATATATATATATATATATATATATATATATATATATATATATATATATATATATATATATATATATTTTGTCTGTCCACGTGATTCTGAAGTTATGGCTTGAGCTAAAATCATGAAATTTGGCACAGTGGTAGTCTTTAGCAGTGGCTAGAACCTAACGAAGCCCGTTTTTTTGAATTTCGCCACTGGGACAAAAATAGGAGCAAAAAAGTGTTTTTTTACCGTTAGCCGTACAGAAGGCGTCTTATAGTTTATTTCAGCTAAGATTTAAATTTAAAACCGTTATAATTAATCATGGCGGACTATGATGTGTCATTAAGGATTTTTTCGCGACTTACCGTTTTTAACTACTGGTTGATAGCGGTTCTTTCCCCCACCATTCTAACCGTGTTTAACCCGCCTATCCTCGCAAAAACGAAACGGTTTACGTATGTCAACTTACATATTAATCGTTTAATACACTTTTAAATTTAAATTTAAATGTAAGGTCTTTGGAGAGTTAAGAAATAAGTTGAAAAGATAATATATAAACCAAATTTTTCATTTAATAAGATATTAGCTGTTTCCAAGTCAACTATAACAAGTAAATTTTTCCTTTATGATTTAAATATAATTGCACTAATTCGTCAATTTGTAAATTAACTAATAACCTAAAAAAAATTTGCAATCCAAATAGTTGTTAAACCATAGAAAAAAAAAAACATCACAATAGAAAAGCCGCGAATCCTCCATTATTTTAAATTTAAACTTGACAGAACCATTATTAACGCTTCTCCTGACTAGTGGCGATAGCGGTAGATACTGGGTACAAAGTAATGTACGTTACCGCTTCTCGCGAAAATAAACCGGTATGTTAACTGTCCTAACAATGTTCAACCAAGGAAGTTTAAAGGTGTATGGACGCCCAATACTGTAGAACAAAATTGTCCAGGCGTGCAGGGCAGCGGGAATCGGGGGGTTGGCCCCGCGGAGTTTGCGCAATAAATAGTAGGTCAGAGCCGGAATTCCATAATTCTTTTTTACTATCTATAAAGTTGACATCATCAAATGTCAAATTCAAGCATTCACTGTTTTTTTTTTATTTTTTGCACAAAATTGTTTGTTATGAAACGATACTACCAAAAAATATTTAAAATTATTGTGTAATATTGGATTTTATATCATCTGATATAATATGAAAAGAATATATGGCGCCACTTTACAGCCTTCTATTTAAATGGTCGATATTTTTGTGAGTTTCGTATTTTTACCAAAAATCTTTGTAAATAAATAAAAACACGATTTTTTAAAAATAAATTTCAAACATTGTATGATAGTTTCATGTACTTATCACCAATTTTGTGATAAAAGAAGGACAAGATAGTGTAAATGAGTTTAATCTTATCCTAAGATTGTGGTTGTACATTAAAAAGTAAAATTTTTTATAACTGCTTTTTAGGCATATACTTTTCACTAATAACAAACATTCATGAGACAGAATAACAGTGGTTAATAATGTTTAGTAACCTTTGTTACCTAGGTATCCATTGTAACAGTAACCGTTAAATATTATGTGTCTACAGTACGTCGAGCTTAAAAAGTTGATAATGTAAGTTTAAGAAACCAAAATCTAATTTCTTTTTAAACAAATACAGAAAAAGCAAAAAGGAACTTTAACATAAAATTGTACTTTCTTTTATTTAATTAGAAGGACCTGCATAAATTAAAATTTGCCTTGTCTGACCAGTGATTGATAATTTTCTTTTATTTCATTAAAGTACATTCTTTTAAAAGAATGTACTTTAATGAAATAAAAGTACCTAAATGTAAACCTTATTTCTTTTTAATAATTCACAGAAATACACAAACATTGTGGAAATCATCTAAAAGATAGTTAAGATTGCCTTACTTTTTTCACTGCTATTTCCTATGAAATTTTCATTTTCTATAATTCATAATTGATATATTATTATTTATTCGGTTACCTAACCTAAAATATAAGAAATACTTACCTAAAGTAAAAAATGCCGGGTATGTTACCTTTATATTTGCAAGACAAATCCATACAACCTCTAGTCATTTTGTTACGATATTATAAGTAACAAACAATAAACACAAAATTATAGTCACAATTTAATAAACACTAATCACTAAAATAAGAAGGTTTTTATCAATCCAAAAAACTTCTGCAACCACAAAATATAATCACACAAAGCAAAACAATCGAAACTAATACGGCTCTCATAAAAGTATAATGTGTTGCCTACTACACACTGATTTATCAGTGTGTAAGTAGGCAACACATTAAATTATTTCGTGGAATTTCGTTATTGCGCAAAATCGACGGGGCCAACTTTGACAGTTATTTTCATACTGGGCTGGACATTTTTTGATCTAATGGGACATAGCATTGGGCTTCCATACACCTTTAAACTTCCTTGTGTTCATCGCGGTATGTCGCCAAAATTTGATGATTATCTAGTTACTAGATACTTTCTTTGTTCAGGTTCGGACTAAGGTTTACTTGATTAAAATATCATGTCACGTCCACATTTTTTTAATTACATAGTCGACATTATGTTGTTCTTTGCTTGAAGAAAAAATAGTGTTACACCAATTATTATGAATAAAATTGTTTTGACTCTGCGGCTAAAGTATAGCTTTTCCGCCTTCTTATAGTCTTAAGTTATTTTTAGGCCAATATTGGAGTAGCCTAAACCGCAGAAACATATTTAAGGCACCAAACCAAGCAGCTAGGGTTGCCACCTGTAAAGTAAGGATATTAAAGAAAAGTGTGCCTGGGTAGGTGGGGGGAGGAAGAGGGAGGGTAGATGTAAAATTAAATACAAATTTGTGACTAAGTATAATATGGTTTATTTTTTATCAGTTAAACATATATTTCTCATTTGACTTGACTGCAGCTATTAATAATATAAATTTTCATAAACATTTAAGAGATAAAATCAGATGAACCATTACCGCTGTAATCAACATTAATGATAGTTGGTTTTTGGATGGTTATGATATCTTTTTCTTTCTCCCATGCTTCTTTTATTACTTTATCAGTATGTCTGACATAATTCGACCACTGCTCTTTTGTAACACTATCTAATGCCACTTTCCAGCATTTCAGTACATCTTTTTCCTTGACTCCACACCATTTCAATGGGATTAAACTGACAATGATATGGAGGCAAGCGCAGTACTTCGTGTTTTGTTCGTCTTATAAGATTGTCGACCACACAACTCTTTTCTGGTTTTTGAACAGTGCCTATTATTTTCCACAGTCCTTCCACTGTATCAGAGGGGGAAAAGTCAATATTTTTTGACTGAAGCCAATCTTGAAGTTCTCCTTTTCTCCAACTTCTTGTTGGATACTTTTCAACTTGTCGGCTATGGTAACTGGCATTATCAAGAATAATAATCGAAGGTTCTTTTAACTGAGGAAGTAAAACATTTTCTAACCATTTTTCAAAATTATTAGCATTCATTTCTCCATGATAATCACCAGTGTTTGTTTTGGATTTAAAAATAAGAGAAGCGTCATCAACAAATCAATTTGCAGTGCCAGCATGCAAAATAATAAAGCTACAACAAATAATGGATAGGTCAGGAAAAGGTTATTAGTTTCATTATGTGGCTAAGTTACGTAAGGGGGCATTGGAGTTAACCCCCCTCCCCAGAGACAAGATAATACATGATTTTTTCATGTCTTTATTAAAAATAGAGCTTTAAATGTGAGAAAATTTTAGTACAAATACAATTAAAAAAAATTGGTAAAGGGGTTTACCCAAAATTTCTCATTTTTGTTTTAATAAGTGAATTTTTCTATAGTAAACTTCCTGTTAACCACTAAATAATAATGTACTAATAAAAAAATAATATTTAGGCTTTAAAACTGTTTCATTTAAAATGTGTTGTTACAAAAAATGCTTTTGCTTTGCTTATTTTATAAAATTTATGTTTAAAACACTTTTTTTTTTAATTTAATACTAGTTCACTGTAAAGGTATGATTTATGATGCTTTATTAAACAAGCAAAAAATTATAGTAGTCGATAAGATTATATCAAGAATAATGTATCTAGAAACCTATTTCCTTCCCCAGATTCTTTTCGGACAGATTTGATATCATCATCCTGCCAAGATTTTCGAAATGACCCATTTGAAAAAATCCAAGTCTCATCTAGGAAAACATAGGTTCTTTTGGCTAGACCGAGTTCTTCATTTGCATATAGTTATTAAGAAATTGTCTTCTTAATGAAGATACATGTGGTTTTTCCATCAATGCTCGGCGATTATTATCAGGTCTATAAGAAAAGCCCATACTTTTTAATAGTCTATAAAGACTTGTTTGACTGCCATCATATAGCTGCTTGTCACGAAGACGATTGTGTAGCGTTGGTAATGTCACATGTAATTCTACAAAACAAAACATAATTATATCGTTAACTTAATGCAATAAACATAAAATTATGACCAACAAGTCAATTTGTGTTATCATGCAAAATTAAAATATTATAACACAACACTAAAGTGTACGGAAACATAAAAAAAAAACAAATTTTACATTTTTGTAGATTTCTAAAATTTTGGTATAAGGTGGAAAAATAGACCAAAGAGAACTTGGTTCAATAAATTTAAAATTGGTTGTGGAAGTATATTTATTTTTCCCCCTTTTGTAGGATAAAAAACCTAAATGCAAAAAAAGTGATTTTATGGCAAACTTAAATAAATACTATAAACGTAGGTAAATACACATATGACAGAAGGTATTCACCAAGCACCTGTAAAAATTTCCTTCAATTAGTTGTTTACTTAGTATTACATTGTTACCTAGGTAAATATTTTTTTAAAAAAGTGTTTTTTATATTAAGAAAAAAAATCTAATTAATTATTTAAAATTTTAAAAATATTAACCTCTGATTGTTAACTTGAAAGTAAAATAATTACTTACTTGCAGAATACATATCATATATTTCGTTTCGTATCTGTAAACGATCACCCTCTCTGATTTCTACCATAGGCCTCTTTCGCTTTCGACATAGTGCCAAGCAATCTTTTTTAGGTCCATTTTTATATTTTATTACAGACCGGACAGAAATCTTCAAAACTTTAGCCGTTTCCTAATAAAATGTATTGATTAATAGGTGTACATATTTATAATTTTTTTTTTTGAATAAAAGAACCTAAATATTATTTGAAAGCTGTAAAAATATTTCTTATATTTTAGCCTTTTTAGTATACATAAACGTGTAGGTAAGATATCATCAATTAGTGTTTTTATTTTTAATTAAAAAATGCCACGATGGCAGTTTTAATAAAATTTAGTACAGTCTAAAACATCAAGATATGCTTTTAATAATGGACATAGACATGAGTTAAGTTGTGAGAGTTTTATGAATTTGGGAGCAAAAGTTTGAAAGTATTGTAAACTAAGGAACCCTAGCCGTTTCGCTCCACGATTTATCGTTATTTGGAACAATAGTCCATATGTCCTTCAAATTTGTACATGCCTTAATTTAACCAAGAGGAATGTAAGATGTGGGCAGGGCATAAAAGCGTGCTCTCTTTATCAAATCTTAAAAATAGCAAAAATAAATAGAACAAATACAGGTTATAGTGCTTTTGTATTACCTTTCTTTTATTTTATTTTACTTTCAATGAGAAAATGTTGCTAAAACAGGCCTAACCTGTAACAAATTCACCTTTTATGTGAATTTAAAACAATAACATGTTGAGGTTATTGTTTTAAAATAATAAAAAGGTAATCTCAACCAACCAAACTAACCCAAGAAACCAAAGATTACTTTTAAAAATATAAAAAAGTATAAATGCATTCGTGATTCGAACCTAATCCAATGCCTTATCCACTAATCTATTGAGGCGTTCTAAACCTACTTTCGAAAATGGAATATGAACGGCAAAAGAGAGTCTCGCCCCACCCACATCTTGCATTTAGATTGGTTGAGCCAAAGACAATTGTAGTTACCACTATAGACACACAGAACAATGTAAAATTTTTGGCAATAGGTTTGGACGCTCGCTTGCTGAGATTCCTTGAGCGAGCGTCCATCGAGAGAATATACGTGCACACGCTGCTGTATAAACGAACACTGTTGCCAAACCAATAAAAGAAGTAACAGAAAGTAGGAAACAGGCTTCGAATTTATATTTGTTTTAATAATCTTAATCTCATTTTTTTTTCTTTATTAAATTATAAAATTTTAATTATTTAAACTTGTACTGTGGGGAATTATTTCCTAAAATATATTTATACCTAGTATAGGAATACACGTTATTAAACATGATTTCAAATTTTTACAAATTCTATTTATTTATTATAAGACATCCCTTCATAACAAAAAATGTTTGTATAGGCTCACCTAAATTTATTTATTTTTTTATAAATAAAATCCAAATAAACGCATGTATTTTTTAGTTTATTGCTATTTGCAAATAAAGTGAGAATTATTAATTAAAGTGTGGCCATCAAAGAGGCAAAAAACGGCTAGTTTTTTGGAGTTAAATAAAAAAAAAAACGTTTTTGCTTAATTCATAGCATAGCATATCGTTTTGCCATTTGTGCGTTGTGATTTGTTTTTGTTTTCCCTGTGGTAATTAAAATTTGTATTCTTGTTAAAATGTCGGAAAATCTATGTCAATATTATGACTGCCGAGTGAGTCGAAGAGCTGATAAAGTTAGGCTTTTTCGTTTTCCCTACAAGAATAGTACACTATGTAAGCAATTGATTATAAACTGTGGTAAGTATTTATCTATGTATATTAAAATTATTTAGACTAATAAATACCTTATAATTATATGATCGACACCTAAAATTTAATCGGTGTTTAGAGTAATCTTTTGATAGTTATTAATTCAAATATTTGATATTTAAAAGAGTGACCGCAAAAATCGCTTAAAAACTGCCTGTTTTTTCATATTTATTCATTTAGAAAGAGCTGTGCTTTTCGTTTTTTGCAAATTTTTAAAAATCACTTTTATTTAGTTTAGGTTGGAAAGATGCCAAATCTAAAAAATTGCAAAAATACAGTGGTATTAAAAGTTATTCTCACTGCAATTTTTGTTTCAAATGGACCTAGAAAAAATGAAATAATATATTTCCATCCCTGCGAAGGTTGTAAATCAACCCCCATGAACTACGTGGGGGTACAATCATCCCATAAAAAATATAAAATCATGTACAACTTTAAAAATTGCAAAAAAAAATCAGATTTTTTGGAGAGGTCCAATAAAAAATAAATGTATATGATAGTCAACCACCCTTTTCTAAGTGTAAAACTACCCTTATCAGTGAGAAAAAATGAATGAAATCCTAACTTTTACTAAAAAAAGTCTTAGCTTCGAATTTTTTTACCCAAGTATGAAAACCAGGTGTACCTAGATTTTTTGAGATCATTTTTAACCAAAACCACCCTTGAAAGGGGGTAAATTCATACCTTAAAATTAAGAAAATTCATGCTATATTTGAGAAATTCTTAAAAATCCAAATATTTTTTAATATGTTAAAAGTTATTTATATGATTTTATACATTTAAGGAGATGAATTTAACTCCTTGCAAGGTAGCTTTAAATAGAAATGAAGTCGAAAAACATAAGACGGTCTATTTTATACATCTGAAATAAAAAATATGAGGCCAAAACGCTTTTTGCATAAGCTAACATTTAATTCAATTTTTCTAATAATGCGGGTTTCTTTACCCTTAATTTTAGGAGTGGTTTATTATCAAAACTCACTCTAAACTGTCACATATTTGAGATATCTAAAATATGTAAATATTTTTTTTACAATTTTAAGTTGTATATGATTTTCTACATTTTAGGGGATGAATTTACCCCCTTGCAGGGGTGGTTTGGTTAAAAGTAAACTAGAAAAATCTAGTTACACCTGGTTTATATACTTGAATCAAAACAATACCAACTAAGACTTTTCTTGAAAAAGCTAGTATTTTATTTAATTTTTCCTAAGATAAGTTCCACCCTTAGAATAGAGTAGTTGATTATCATAAACATATATTTCTTATTAGACATGTCCTAAAAAATCCGATGTTTTGCAATTTTTGAAGTTGTATACGATTTTATATATTTTAGGGGATGATTGCACCCACACATAGTTTATGGGGGTTGGTTTACAACCTTCTTAGGGATGAAAATGTATTATTTCATTTTTCCAAGGTCCATTTGAAACAAAAATCGCAGTGAGAAGAAACTTTTAATACCACTACAATTTTCGCAATTCTTCAGATTTGGCGATTTTTCAACCAATAAATGGGGGTGATTTTTTAAAATTTGCAAAAAACGAAAAGCAATGTTCATCTTAATTTTTTGCGACGAGTAATTTAGTATAAAACTCATATTTGCATGTTTTTTCTCACTCATCTGTAAATTATAAAAAAACAGGCAGTTGTTGCGGTTACTCCTTATGATTACAATCAAGGTTCTATGTTTATTTTAAGGACTGAAATAATTTTTAAAAAATTAAGTTTCGTGGGGATTGGAAGCCACTTACACTGGGAAATATGGAAAACAATTTAGGTAGCGCGTTAATTTTAATTGGATAGTTATTTTTTTCTTATTTAATTATATTTTATATTCCTGCTTAAATAATATGCATATTTAACTATGCACGGTACCTCTGAAGCATGGGTAAGATTAATAAAAATGTGAAAGGTAACGCGGCGCGGGATTTTTTTATTTATTTTGAAAATAAAAATGCTTTCATTCAAGTTTTGCAATTTCTAGTAATTTGTTTCATATTCCACGTGTAAAGACAAATATTTCTTTTTTTTTAAATATCAATTTTAGGATTTAACAAAAAAAATTCTAAAAAACTTTTTATTCGAAAAATTAACATTTTTGATTTTTTTATTACTTTATTTTCGATAAACTTAAAAAATAAAAATATTTGTCAAATTAAAAAAAAATATTCATGTTGATTTTACATCCCAAAAAAGTGGGGTCGTGATTTTAAACAGTTACCAAAATTTTAGAATAAATTATTGTCTTTTATATTGTTCTTAACAAATAGGTTTTTTGTAATATTTAAAAACTATACAATTTAGACCCAGGAAGCCCTTACACTACGTAAATAAAGTTTTATAATAAAAGTACAATAAATATAAAAGAGCTGATGTGATGATTACTTTTTTTTATAACTGTATAAGATTGCTCAAAAGTCGGCTCTTTTTTGAAAAAATTATAGGACCTGTAATTTGATTTATATTATTGTTAATAATTTTTAAATATTTTTAGCAGCTTTTCCTTAACCCCTTGGACTCACTAGCCAACCTATAGAAAATTTTAGTTCCATTCAGGACTTTTGAAATACTCTGTATTTACATTTTATATTAAATGATTCCCAATTGCACAATTATTACCTTTTTGTTTACATAAAAATGTTAAATTCAACAAAAACTCTAATGTTATTTTTTATTAACAATAATAATTTATTTATTCACTAACAGCGGTGGCGTACTGGCCAGCGTACCAGCCTCTCAAATAGGCCTTACGAGGGTTTTTTTGCAGATTGAATTTGTATGCGGTTTGTGCATTTAATTCGTATAAACGGCTACAAACTTAATAAACAAATTTAATTAATGGGAAATGAAAAACTGGATTTGTGTAATAAAAAATGCATTTTTAAGTTTACAATTATATGTTTTTTCTAATTACAAACTATAAAATGCACTCTAAAAATTTATTTTTAATGCACAACAGCAGTTTTTATTTCCGTTAATAAAATTTGTTCACAACATTTTAGAGGTTCATACGAATCGAATACCAAAAACCGCATTTAAATCCATCTTGCAGCACAAAAAATTCATCGTGCATAACTTCGTTTCCTCGACTAATATCTGTGCAAAAAGCAGTTTGTGGTTTTTGCAACATAAATATGTGCGAAGGGAGCCTACGCTTTAAATAGACTATAACATAGTAAGAAGTCAAAACGGCAACGCTGAGAGGTACCTCAGCAGGTAAAAATTAAATATTCTGATAAAATTCGATTGTCGGCAAAAAGTATTTATACAAAGGGACTGGGCGTCTATAGTGATAACTAAAATTGTCTTTGGTTGAGCTAAAGTCAATAAAAATTTACACATACAATTTAACATAAACATGTTATTTTTAAAATGAATAATTTTTTTAATGGCATTTTCGTATTATGAGTATAATTTACCTGAAGAGGGCTTAAATCACAGTGTTCTACAAAATAGTTATAAACATTTTTTACAAATTCTTGGGCCAATTTGTTACCATGTAGAAGATTATATGATGATTCCTAAAAAAATACCCCTATTAATGTTTAAACTACAAAACAGTACCTTTAATATAACACTCAAGCAGCAAATGGTTTGCTAAGTATTTAAAAATCATAATCATAAACATAGTGATTAATCTAGCAGTACTCTAACTTCCAGTGTATCGCAGCTCATAAATATAAATTTAAGATGTTATTTAAAATTACCAATTTCCCATCAACATTCCCTTTGGAAGTACAGGAGATACAGTAATCATGATCAGCCATTACTGATTCCTAAAAATATAAAGAATAAAATTAATAAAACTGTTTCTGCATGTTGATAAATATTACTTACGTTTTCAGAAATAAATAATTTCTGTTAAATAAAATAAAGTCCAATACCATGTATAATGTCAAAGACAATTGTAGTTATCACCATAGACGCCCAGTCCCTTTGTATAAATACTTTTTGCCGACAATTGAATTTTATTAGAATATTTAATTTTTACCTGCTGAGGTACCTCTCAGTGTTGCCGTTTTGACTTCTTACTGTCTCATAGTCTATTTAAAGCGTAAGCTTCCTTCGCACATATCTATGTTGCAAAAACAACAAACTGCTTTTTGCACAGATATTAGTCGAGAAACAAATAATGCACGATGAATTTTTTTTGCTGTAAGATGGATTTAAAGAGGTTTTGATATTCGATTCATATGAACTTTTTAAAACTTTGTAAACAAATTTTATTAACGGGAAATGAAAAACTGCCGTTGTGCATTAGAAAAGAAATTTTAAAATGCATTTTATAGTTTGTAATTAGAAAAAATTTATAATTGTAAACTTAAAAATGCATTTTTAATTCACAAATCCATTTTTCATTTCCATTAATTAAATTTGTTTATTAAGTTGTAAATCTATACGAATCAAATGCAAAACCGTTTAAATCCCATCTGCAAAAAATCCCTCGTAGGTCTATTTGAGAGGCTGGTACGCTGGCCAGTACGCCACCCTGTTAGGGAATATATAAATTATTATTGTTAATATAAAATACCATTAGAGTTTTTGTTGAATTTAACTTTAGTAAACAAAAAGGTAATAATTGTGCATCATTTAATATGAAATGTAAATACAGAGTGTTTCAAAAGTCCTGAATGGAACTAAAATTTTTCATAAGTTGGCTAGTGAGCCCAAGGGGTTAAGGAAAAGCTGCTAAAAATATTTAAAAATTATTAACAATAATATAAATCAAATTACAGGTCCTATATTTTTTCAAAAAAGAGCCGACTTTTGAGCAATCTTATACAGTTATAAAAAAAATAATCGTCACATCAGCTCTTTTATATTTATTGTACTTTTATTATAAAACTTTATTTACGTAGTATAAGGGTTGCTGGGTCTAAATTGTATAGTTTTTAAATATTACGCAAATACCTATTTATTCAGAACAATATAAAAGACAATTATTTATTCCAAAATTCACGACCCCACTTTTTGGGATGTAAAATCAAAAATTAACAAATGTTTTTATTTTTTAAATTTATCGAAAATAAAGTATTAAAAAAATCAAAAATGTTAATTCTTCGATTAAAAAGTTTTTTAGAAATTTTTTTTGTTAAATCTTAAAATTCATATTTAAAAAAAAAATAAAATATTTGTCTTTGTACGTGGAATATAAAAAAAAATACTAGAAATTGCGAAACTTAAATGAAATGCATTTTTATTTTTAAAATAAATAAATAAAAATCTGTAAAATTTAAAAGATTTTTTTTTTGTAAATCTCGATAAAGGGAGCAGATACGATTTCAATTCAAACTGGATTTTGCAGTACAAATATGGAGTATTCGAATCCCGCGCCCCGTTACCTTTCACATTTTTAATAATCTTACCCATGCTTTAGAGGTACCGTGCATAGTTAAATATACCGATTATTTAAGCAGGAATATAAAATACAATAATATAAAATAAGAAAAAAATTACTATCCAATTAAAATTAACGCGCGACCTTATTTGTTTCCCATATTTCCCAGTGTAAGTGGCTTCCAATCTCCCCAGAACTTAATTTTTTTAAATTTATTTCAGTACTAAAATTAAATATAGAACCTTGTTTGTAATCATAAGGAGTAACCGCAACAACTGCCTGTTTTTTTTTTCACAATTTACAGAGAGGTGAAAAAAAACATGCAAATATGAATTTTATACTAAATTACTCGTCGCAAAAAATTAAGATGAGCATTGCTTTTCGTTTTTTGCAAATTTTAAAAAATCACCCCCATTTAGGGGTTGGAAAATCGCCAAATCTGGAGAATTGCGAAAATTGTAGTGGTATTAAAAGTTTCTTCTCACTGCGATTTTTTTTTCAAATGGACCTTGGAAAAATGAAGTAATACTTTTTCATCTCTAAGAAGGTTGTAAACCAACCCCTATGGACTATGTAAGCTCATTGTAAACCACCCTGACCGCGTAGCAGCCAGAAACAAGTTTTCTATTTAATTTAGAAACATGCTCATTCAATTTTAGGTTTTTGTCAATGTATATATAGTTTGTCCAAGCTAACATTTTTAGGTTGGCAATGCGAATATCCCTACATATTAGTAAATTTTGTTTTTCAGATTTAAGTTGGCTGATATAAGAATTTTTGTCAGGACCGTACTGAGGGAAGGGAGTTTTAAAATTTTAATATCTCAAAAAAATTGTTGTTAGATTACAATTAATAAATTCATCAATATTTTTTTTCTTGCTGTTCATATATTTGCATAAATTGTGAAAGCTTGATGTTCGGCCATAATATTTTATTAAAAATTATCATTTTCGCCTATCTAGTGCAGCTTAATAGTTATTGTTTGTTATTTAAAAATAGTTTAAACTATTTTACACTTTTTGTACACACTTAGTCCTTAAATACACCTTCAATTAGAGCGCTTAGGTACGCAAAAAAAATGTAAAATAGTGTACATTAGCTACTTCCTATTTTAAATTATGAAATAAATAATACAAAACAGTAATAATCATTTATTTATTCTGAGTATCATTAAAACAATAAGATGCTTATATTTTATAAAATAAATTTATCAAAAACGTAGGAAGGTCGTGTTTAAGGCTTTAAAAGTGGCAGTGTCCACCAGGGGTTTTTATGGAAAAAGCAAATGTATGTAATGACGAAAGAAAAATGTATGCAATCTGCACGCAGCAGATACTAGTCTGGACACTTTTAAGATAAGAAAGCAGACAAAGTGGAAGGTTTGGCGTTTTAGCAGCTGGACTGTAAATGGATGCTTGTAATAAAGAAAAGCTAAAAAGTAAAAAGAAGATAACTTGTAAATGATTTTTATTACCATTTACCTTATTAATATACTAATAATGTGGGTTCCATAAAATAGGGAATGTCTTATTATTTTTAAATATACACTATTTCAATAGCATTGAATTCACAATGATATGGGTGCAAGGGCAGCACTTGATGACCACCCTCCTGAATAAGAGCATCGACGACATAAGATTTGGGAGACTTTGGTAGGTGCTGGATCAAGCACCACAAAATCTATTTTGTCGCCGATTTTGCAAAAGGAATATTTCGGTTTTTTAACCATATTTTCTTTCTACCCGCCACTATATGGCCAGTTTTCTAACAACCTACTATGGTAGCTGGCATTATGTAAAATGACTAATAAAGGCCTTTTCAAATTAGGTAGTAGATCATCTCTAACCCACTTCTCAAAATTTTCAGCTTTCATCTCGCCATGGTAATCTCCTTTTTGTTTTAGATTTAAAACTTCTACTGGCACCATCAACAAATCCTTTTTCTGAACCAGCATATAGAATAATGTATCTAAGGAAAATATAAGTATTTCATTAGTTTTTTAATTAAATATACTTTAATGTTTCATAAGAATGCAGCGAGTGTGTTCTGTAGTTTAATGTTGTCTAAGAGCTACAGGTTTAATTATATGTCCTATGTATAAAAGAGACCCTAACTGAGGTATCTACCGAATCTGTCATATATGTGTTTTTTCTCAGGATACCCCTTATGCTTAAAGTCTAAGTGTTCACATACTACGAGTGTCTAGAGTGAAGTCAGATGTAAATTACTGATAAGATTTCGTAGTCTCGAAACTAGAGATGAATGTGCAGAAAAAGTGGGAAATGTGAAGTGGACAATAAAGGGATGAATCTGAGTAGACTTTTAATTTGCTTTAATTGGGATATACAAAAGAAGGAATTATGACAGCTAATGCTTCGGAGCAGAAGCTGTAAAAATATTCCTAAAAGAGAAACAGGTCTTCTACAGCTTGTCGGTGTGCAAGAGGAACCTTTTTTGTAAAACTGTGATAATTTAAAAGGCAAAACAAAATTTTATTAAAGGATTGTAAAAGTGCTTCACATTGAGATTTAAAAAAAAATGGACACTTCAATTTCTAGTATATAATTAGTCATTAGAATGTTTTACCTTTCCACTGAAATATACATGGTCATCCTGCCAAGACCTGTGGAAAGAGCTGTTCGAGAAGATCCAGGTTCCATCGAGAAACACCCAAAGATTTTTATTTTCTCCTAAATCTTCATTTTCCATAAAACCTTTTGAAATTTTCCTTCTCATGCGTTGCACATTTGGTTTTTACATTAAGCGTAAGTTACTTATAAATTTCATATTTTGCTTCTTATATTGTTAGCAACTGCCACTATGCGATCCTAAAAAATACATTCATAAATATATTTAAATCTTAAAATATTTGGCACATCTGAGGGTGTATGTTTAGATTATGATACTCTTAAAACGAGTTATTTTACCTTTTGCAAGATCACTATTCTGATAGCATCATTTTTCAAAAAATATTTATTAGTTTACATTTTCTTACCTCCGACTCATCACAGCTCTGAAGTGGGTTTCGAAGCTTTTCCAAACTGGAAATACAGTAATCATTGTGATTTATACACTAAAAAATATCTATTACAGTGTTTTTTTTTATATAAACCAATAAAAATAAAAACTAAGTCCAAAATAACAATGAAATATAAAAAATGTCAAATAGTCCACACAAAAAAAAATAAAAACACTGTAGAGTAATCTCTAATCTCACTAATTACTTTAAAACACGAAATAACACACCCAAACATAAAAAAAAATTATCTTGCCTTTAATCCATTACTGGGTGATTTACGCCAATCAGCTGATTTTGACGTTGAGTTTAGTAATTTTTGTTTTTAAACATGTAAGCCAACACAAAAATGTTAGCTTGGACAAACTAAACCGGGGGAATATTTTGTGGTCACGATTTGTTTTCCTACTAAACTTCAAATAAAAAGTCAATGGAAGTGCTAGTTTTCAATGGTCACCCGGTATTTGTAAAAATTATTCAAAGGATACTGACATACTTTAATGTTAAAAAATAATTAATATCCTAATATACAAAAAATTATTTTTTTTAATTTTTTATCAAACACTAATTAATTAAAGTGCTGTGTTTGATTGCTATTTTATTAGGTTGCTTGACAAATTTCATAACTAAACTAAACCACGTAAAGGGCCATAAAAACAAAACCAACAAATTTTTAGTAATTAGTCAGTGGCGGAGATAATAAGTTATGTATCTTGTAAACAATGCATTTTTGGACCTATCTTTATATTTACCCTTTTTTCATAAAATTAGCTCCTGGATAAGCCTTTAAACTTTTCTTACCACAATTGGAAAATACCCTGAATATTTTTTTAAATTTCAGAAATATATTGGCCACAAAAAACCTAAATATTGCCAAAATTAAAAAGTATATTAAAAACGGCACCATGCAATGTAATTTCCTACGACGTTTCTATTTAGGGAAATATCTTTTAATAGTTGGTTTTGTTTTTTTTTAATTTTTTTACCAAAATGGTAAAGTATATTAAAATGGCTTTATAATATGTAAAAAAAATGTTTGTTTTTTAATTTATCTAAATTATTTGGCCGACTGTTCATTTTAAACATCAAATCGAAATTTAAAAATTGCCACCATGCAATCCAATTTCTTATGATGGTTTTAATTATAGCACAGTAAACGAAGGTGTGAACCTCAACATCAGGTTGGGCCGTCACATTTTTTTTTTTAATTGGCAGGTATTAATGTATACAATAACCTCTAAAAATATAATATATAAAAAAATGCCCGCAAGGGCCCGGAAATGGCCCTCAAGAGCCTGGAAATCCGTTTTTTCAACTAATTTGGTAGATATCTCCCGAAATATGACACTTACGCAATTCGTGTTTAAACAAAATTGAAGACCAGTTTATTAGCTGCAAAAAAGATTCCTACCACTTTTGTCAAAAATTTGATAGTTTTTGAAATAATCGGCCATAAATGCGCCCAGTATTTTTTGCACCTACCCCGTATCTCGAAAGGTGCTTTTAAGCTATAGTCAAATCATTTTTAAAATGCAAATTCGGTGCCCTTTGAAAAAAAAAAAAACATAAAAAGTAGCAAAAAGTTTTAACTTTTATTGTCGGCTTTTTATATTATTATGGTCTATTATTACAGACACGTGCGGGAAGCGGCACATTATAAAAAGCAAAGACGTTCGCTAGTTCAAATTAAATCTTTTCGGCTACTTTTTATGTTTTTTTTTTCCTTTCAAAGAGAACCGAATTTTCATTTTTATATTGATCCAACTATACTTACACTTCCAAACGGACGGACTAATTTTTAAATAACACGCGTAAAAATGCATATTCTTGCATGATTTAAAGTTTACATGAAATGAGGAACGTGTAGCAATAATATCTTGTTACTTGTTACTTTGCCAAAAATATTACTCAACACTTTTGCACAAATTCTTTTCCTCCCCTGATCTCTGAAGATGGAATTGTCTCTACCTCTAAAGGAAAAGCCGAACTATTTGCCAAACAATTTGCTGCCAATTCTACGCTTGATCCTCCTATTATTCTTCCTCTTCCAACAGTTGTCCCTGTTCCTCATAAAATGTCCGATATAATTTTTAAAGTCAAACAGGTTAAGCGTATTCTTTCTTCTCTTAATACTAAAAAATCGTCTGGGCTGGATGGCATACCAGCAATCGTCTTAAAAAAATGTGCTCCCGAGCTTGCACCCATCTTAACTCGCCTCTTTCGAATCTCTTACGACACGGGCATTTTCCCGGAGAGTTGGAAAGCTGCACGTGTGCAACCTGTCCCCAAAAAAGGATCCAAAGGTCTGCCTTCGAACTATAGACCTATATCTCTTCTTTCAGTTGTTTGCAAAGTAATAGAAAAATTCATTAATTCCCAAATCTTTAAGTATCTGGAAAAACATAAGATCTTACATGATAGACACTATAGATTTCGTCACAGTAGATCCACAGCTAATCTTCTTTTCTTTGTCTCACACAACTGGAACAAGTCCCTTGAGTTTCTTGGTGAATCCCAGATCGTTGCTCTTGACATATCCAAAGCTTTTGATCAGGTCTGGCATGATGGGCTTCTTAACAAACTTCCTTCTTACGGTCTTCCACCTAAGCTTTGCTCTTGGCTTTCCAGTTTTCTTCTAATCGACGTATATCAGTTAGTGTAGATGGTCATTCCTCCAGCTTCTACCAAATTAATGCTGGGGTGCCCCAGGGCTCAGTGCTGGCACCCACGCTGTTTCTTCTACACATTAACGATCTTCTCTTTTTCACAATCAATCCCAGTCATAGTTTTGCTGACGATAGTACCCTCCACTCTAGTATTCAATTTCTTAAGCCACCGTGTAATTCTGATTTTGAAATCAAGCGCAGGTCAATGCAGATATCTCTTTCACAAGACCTCAAACTTATTTTGGATTGAGGCGCCAAAAATCTTGTTCAGTTTAATGCCTCGAAAACACAGTCATGTTCGCTGTCGCGAAAAAAGTCTGCAAATGCTCATCCGATACATATCCAATACTGGCACCAACACATTTCATCCATAGCTTCGGCAGCCTCAAAAAAGATTGGATTTCTCTTCCGAGCCAGAAAATATTTCTCTTCTTCCAATCTGTACAGTCTGTATGTATCGCAAATCAGACCCTCTTTAGAATATTGTTCTCATGTCTGGGGAATGGCGTCCCCTACAACACTTAGCATTCTGGACTCCATTCAAAGAAGAGCCGTTCGTCTTATTAATGATCCAACGCTCACAGAAAGGCTTCCCCTTCTTGCCCACCGTCGAGCTGTGGGGGATCTGTCACTCTTCTATAGGTATTTTCACGGCTTCTGCTGAGAGGAATTGGCCAGTATAATTCCTTCTCTGGCAGCTCCCAACAGAGCCACACGTAGTGCAACTTTTATGCATCCTTTTACTGTTCAGTTAGAGAGGCCCCGAACTTCCCGCTTTCTTCTTTCCTTCATCCCTAGAGTGTCAAGACTATGGAACCTGCTGCCCGCAGAAGTTTTTCCTTCTCCTCCCAATCTCCAAAAATTTTAAGTCCCTCGTGAACAAACTCCCTCTCACCACACTGAAGACACCCACAGTACGTTAGTACTTAGGCATCAGCCTTCGTGGACTGTCTCAAGATAAAAAAAAATATATCAATTTATTCTTTGTTACTTTTAAATGGCTTGACCGTATAAATTATATTGATAAATTCACATTTATTAAGTATTTTTACTAACAATTTTTTAAAATTTTACTGTTTATTCTACTTAAGGGAAAACTTGACATAATTTTATATGACAGGTGCCATATATGCCGCTGGCATTTGTAGTTTAAAAGAAAAAAATGTCCAGATTTTGCAAAACAAATTCTAATAGTGAAAATGTCTCACTAGTGGTGGACAATGACCGATTTTTGTTATTAATTGCGTTTATGTAAATAATCGTTGTCGTTATTGATCATTTCTGGGTACGTTTATACCGAGTGATGTCCAAATGCGCACACCAAGTAAGTAAACAGTAAAATAATATGCCAAAACGTACAGACCTTAGCAGGTACCCATTTTAATTTTTTTTTCTACTATTTTACTTAGGGCAAGTACCTAGGTATTCCAAATCGGTTGGGCAAAAGGGCGTTTGGTACTGTTGGTTAGCACTTAATTATCGTTAAATAGTTTTTCTACTAGCGTGTGGAAAGCAGCACTTTTCCGCACGCAATTTAGTTTAGAAACTGTCACTTTTCCGCACTAGTGCGGAAAATAATCAAAAAACCCTTTTCCCACAAGGAACTTAAAATGTTTTTAATTCTTAAGAGGGACTTAGCATAATTCTATTATTGGCATAGTATTCTTTTATTTGTACTAATTGATGTAAAATCAACGAAATATTCACTAAAAATTAAAATTGTTTTAAAAACATTGTTTCAAACATCCTGGTATATATTAAACTTGCTTGTCGATTTTAGTTTTTACCGGGTGCCGGTGCCATATTATAAAAAAATCAAAGTCATTAAAAGTCATCGATAATTAAAAGTGTCTTTAGTACATTCTGATCAGTATCGTCGATTTTGAAAAAAAAACATTTCCCATGGAGTCTTCTGGGGGAATTACCTGAATCCATTCGCAAAGCAGCCGAAATAGCAAATTTAGATTTGTTGCCGTCCAAATCGAGGCACAGGTACGAGAAAGAATATACAGCATTTACAAGCTGGTGTGGCGAGAAAAAAATCAAAAGTATGAAAAGAAGAAGTTTTTTGGCATATTAAATTTAAAACAGACCCACCGGAAATTTGTTAAAAAGTGTCATTAAGATCGAAAAGAACATGGATTTAAGCAAATATTTCAAAGTTACATCATTTTTGAAGAAGCAAAATGTGGATTTAGACCCAAAAAGCAAAATTTTCTCGAAAGATGAAATAGCAAAATTTATTAATGATCCTCCAAAATGATGTCTATCCAGCAATGGAAGGTAGCTACAATTTTCGGACTAGCTGGTGCGTGTCGTCGAGAAAATTGATGAAAATTAGCATTGATGATTTTGACGATAAGGGAATCTTTTAATTGTAAATTTTCCAGAACCCAAAAACCTTCTAGCCGAAGTTTTGTCATTTCCAGGAAATTGAAAATGGAAAATATCTGGCTTTGTATAGAAAATATTCCAGTTTACAAAAGCCCGGAAACACCACACAGAAGATTTTTGTTAATTACCAAAAATTGGCTTTACTGTCAGTGCATAGAATAAATACTTTTGGCAAAATGCCCTCTGAAATAGCTGCCTATTTACGTCTTTCCAAACCCAGAACTTTCACGGAACATAGCTTTCGCCTTTCCTCAGCAACAATGTTAGCTAATTCTGGTGAAGGCATAACGAATATTAAAAGACTTGGAGATTGAAAGTCATCATCTGTTGCAGAAGGCTACCTAGAAAGCTCTACAAGTTTTAAGAAGGACTTATTAAACAAAATGTTATCCCAAAATTCATCCACCTTTGAACACAGCAAAATGCACTCAAGGCCCATTGTACCGTCTTCTAGCAAGCAACAATGTGTCTCTGTTACCTGTAACACGACCGGTTCAATTGCCTCAACGGCAATCTCAACTCCGCAACTTACCCACAAAACTCGCCTCTGCGATTCATTTTGCAAAATGCTACCAACTTTCTTTTACGATTAATTTTAATAATAATAAGTAGTAATGGTAAAAATAAATATTATCTAATGGTTGTTTAGTTTGACTTTCCACACACTCGTAGAAAAAATGTTGTACCTAACACTACGCAGAAAGGTCTTTTCCACCTGAGCTTACCCGAACTCCGCTTCGCGTCCTTCGTGTAATGCGTCGCGTGCGGAAAAGTATCACTTTCCCACTTTTAGGTAAATAACTATTGTATAATAAACAAATAAAACCAACCGATTGACACAATTGAAAATACGGTTTTTGGCTCGGTTTTTGGCTAGGGTGAGTAGTTATTTTAAAAGCGTTTGGGGCAACAAGAAATTTGGTAGTGTTGATTAGCATAGTTGGTTAATTGGTAGGTTATAGTTAAATCGTTTGTACAACAATTTTGCGGATATTTAATAAATAAAGCGTTACAAAAACTCTTGTCTGACATCTGTATTTATTTTTCCCAAAGAATCTCAAACCTTTGGATGATGAAGAACTTTCCAAATTTTTTTAGTTAAATGAACCAAATTGCTCTTGTTTCATCCATGTACAGACTTTTCCTAAAATATATGTTATTGAGTTATTTGTTAGGTTAAGAA